>WAAE01004308.1:60737-174733 GCA_013400495.1 Nicator chloris
CTCCTCAGCGGCGGGGGCGCCCCACCCGAGCGCCCCCGGGAGCGCAGCGCGGCGGGGCCCTACGCCGAGCTGGTACGTGAGTGAGTGACATCGGGACGGGGGTGAAACAGGTGGCACACCCGAAACTCCGAGTCAGGCTCTCCTTGGGGGGTCTCGCGGCCGGGTGTTTTCCTGTTGAAGGCGAAGTTAATGTTTAGCCGGTCGAGGCCATGTGCCTTGCGCAAGCTGCTTCCAAGAACTTTCCAGGCTTTCTGTGTCTAGTTCACCTGGAAAAAGCATTTGTCGTGATTAAAACTCTGTTACGTGCCAAGGTGGGGTTTGCGTTCCTGCGCTGAAGTTTTTTTCATTTCTTGCTTTACAGTATGAAAACCCCTGGACCATCCCAAATATCCTGTCCATGGCGAGAATGGGTCTGGCGCCAGTTTTAGGCTATTTGATTGTTGAAGAGAATTTCAACGTTGCACTCGGTGTCTTTGTCCTGGCTGGAGTGACAGACCTGGTATGTCTGCATCAGTTTGGAAAGGCTTTGGGGACACTGGGATCACAGTGATCCCGAGGGCATGCACTGGAGCAGACTCCAGTGTAGAATGGAAATGGATAAAGCAGATTTGTTTTTAGATTTGTTGATTTCTAGGAATGCTGTACCTATCCTTTGTGGTGCTGCAAAGGGAACTTGCAGGTGCCTGAAGGGGACTTTATGCTATAGGAGGAAAGGGGAGTCTCAGGCCTCCCTGACCAGCCCCAGGTGGGCATTGTCCACTCAGTACGTGTGCATGTGATGGTCTGTTAAATGATACAAGTATCAGCTAAGAGGTATCACATTTAATCACAGTTAAACTCGCTGTTTTACCTGATGTTATTAATTAAATATCTCTCTAATGTAGTGTACATGAGCTATTTCGGTTGATACTCTTCTAACAGAGAGCTATTGAATTTTGGTTTTCCTAGTTGGACGGATTTATTGCACGGAACTGGGCTAATCAGAAGTCAGCACTGGGAAGTGCTCTCGATCCCCTGGCGGATAAAATTCTCATCAGTGTACTCTACGTGAGCCTAACTTGTGCAAATCTTATCCCAGGTAAGGAAACGTCAGTTGTGTGTTCTAGATAAGAAGGTCAGCTCATGTGTAGCGACATTTCTTGTGTTTCTAGCAGGAAAACTGTGTATCTCTTGGAACTCTTGCTTTGCCACTTGCTCTTTGCTCCCAATAAACAAAGGGAGCAAAGAGGGTCGCTGAGGGTCCTTCCAAAGGGACCCCATAGAAAGCAAGTGCTGCAACATACAAAAACAACTAGCATGTACTGCCATTTTTAAGTGCTCTTTCTTTAAAGCAATAATAGTTCGTAGCTCTATAAAGTTGTTTTTCATGGACGGGATTATTTTAAGACTTCAGTTTAAACTCTTTCAGGAGTTGTGTTAAACATCCTCAATCATGCATAGAACTCGTTCAGGAGAATTTGGGAGTGGTTATTTTGACTTGTTTCCGATTTTCTGCTCTTTTGGGTGTGTTTTACCTTTAATCGTGGACACAGTTTTTCACTGGCTGGTGTTGGCTTGATCTTCCAGTTCCACTGACTTCCATGATTATCCTGCGGGATGCAGCGCTCATTGCTGCAGTTTTTTATGTGCGATACAAAACTCTTTCTCCACCGGTAAGTGCACAGCATTAAAAACATGTAATCATAACAAAAAAAAAACCAAACTAATAAGCTTTTAGCAAAGTTTTGATCAAGAGATTTGTCATCTTGAGACTTGATATTGCAAGATGTAATGCTTGTTTTTTTTGCCAGATAGATTTCTGAGCAGAGCAGTGTGTAATAAAATGTGGTTTGTAAAGATGTCAGAGATACTGATAACATTTTTCTCTGGGTGATGTGTAATAATAAGTCTTACAAAATAGCAGTGTAATTCTTAGTGCTACAGTTTCCTTTTCTTTATCATGTGAACAAGTATATCAAATTGAATGTACAAGGGTTTCATTTTTTTTCCCTCTTTTCTCCCCCAACAGAGAACACTGAGTAGGTATTTTAACCCCTGTTATGCTACTGCACAATTAAAACCAACATTCATTAGCAAGGTAAGAGCAGTAACTCATTATAAAAGGCAACTCCTTGGTACTTGGGGCATTGTGTGGTTTGGAGGGTAGGGATAATTTAACTGGCCCTTTAACTTTACCACTACTGCTGAGTACAATTTCAAAATAGTGCCAACTATGCATAGATCCTGAAAGGTTTTCAACTACACTCAGTCAGAGTGCTAATTTTGAGAGAGTGAGATGCTTCATTTTAAGAAGGTTTCTAAATAAATTTCTTTATGTAGACTAATCCTTAAAGCAGCAATAAAAGTGTATATTGGTATTCCTTGCACTGTACTTCTTCACGTTGCTCACAGTTCCTCTTTTGCTTTTTTCAGTTGAACACAGCAGTTCAGCTGATTTTGGTGGCAGCTTCTTTAGCAGCTCCTGTTTTCAATTATGTGGACAGCATATATCTGCAGACTTTATGGTAACTCATATCTTAAATTTTTTTGGCAGATAATTTAATGTGCTCCTAAGGAAACTGGTAATCAAGGTTAATCTGTGTGGAACGAAAAAACTGTGCCCATAAGATGTAATAAGCCCATATGCCTGAATTATTACACCTTTAATCTTAAATGACACCAAAACTAGGTATTTATGGATACTTAATTTACTATACAAGCAAAAGGTGGTGACATGAAACTAGTTAAGATCCAGGAATAATAGCTTAGAAACAAGTCTTTGGGGTGGGCATGGTGTACACAGGCAAAACATAAATTCAGGTCAGCGGAGAAGAAAGGAACAGGAAGAAAGGCTGAGTGAAGTCCTCATTTCCTCATGCCATGTGTCCTTTAAAAAGCAACCTTGGGATCAGTAAAAATAGCCATTCTTATTTTTGCTTTATACTGTACCTGCTATCTCGAAATCCAGGTTTCTGCAGCCTCTTTGAAAAGTACATGGAGAAATGGAGATTCCTGCTAGACTTTAGGAAGGAAGGAGAGGGTTGGGACGAGAACAGGCGTAAAGGAGCTTCCCTCCTTAAGTAATGCTGTTCCTTCCACTATCACTGGAGATCCGAACTGCAGCTGGCTGCAGCTGTTACAAGTGCAGTTATTTTTCCTGAGCTGTTAGGTAAGAGTTCAGAACAACAAGTTCTGAACAGCAGATGTCAGAATTACTTAGTAACTTACTTTAAAGTAGTGAAAAATCCAGTATTACTTGTCTTCTAGGGAAATAAAAATCCCAACCAAACCAAAGAAACCAAAACCACCAACCCAAACCAAGAAGTGTTTAAGGAACTATGAATGAACCTTGATCTTAACAGTATGTGGTTTTTTATCGTGGTGGTAAAACAAAATCTAGAGTTGCCTCTGGGTGTAATTTGCCAGGGTGTTCTGTGAATACTCTCAGAAACTCCCCAGCAGAGTGCTCAGGGAGGGCAGTGGGGAGCAGAGAGGCAGGCAGCGCTGTAGCAGTGACTCCCACCTCGGGGATGGTGTCAGCTTTTCACACAGAGCAGCACTGCTCATTTAGGGTTATTTGTGGTCTGGAAAGAAAACAAAAGAGGCTGAAGCAGGAATTTGTTCTTTAGGTTTGGAACTTGGTGGAAATGGTGAGTTTGAGTCTTGAGTGGTTTTAATGCACCCTGTTCTCACTACCAAGGAATAGTTTCTCACATCTGTCAGTTCTCAAGCTGATAAAAGTTAATGTAGGCTGCAAATGCTGAATCTTTTGTTTTCCCTTCTCTTGAAAAAGTGCTAGTGTAGTAAAAATTCATCCTGGTATGCAGTTACACTGAAGCATGCTGCTTACCACTGGATGGCAGACCCTTTGTTTATCGAATCCTCCCCATAGCACTGAATTTCAGTTTATAAACTGTGAGCTGCATTTTTGTGGAGCATAGTTCCTGACTGTGTACTTAAAAACAGATGCTAAAAAGAAAAGGCACTTTTTATATTGTCCATAGACACATGTGACTTACCGGAGCTCTTTTCCCCAAAGGTGCATCACAGCTTTCACAACGGTGACGTCTGCCTACAGCTATTACTACTACGGCAGAAAAACTGTCCAGGTGATCAAGAACAAGTGAAGTGGTCCCTGTGATAAAAGGTGAAGTGTTCGTGGAAGGACAGGAAGGTGCTGTGCCCCCAGAGGTGGTGGTATTACAGCTGAGTTTTGGATCAAAGCAGCTTAAACCATGGCATCACAATGAAGTGAAATTTGAACATGTACTGTGTATATATGTAGAGAGAGACTTTTCAGTGTATTTTTAATTTCTTTAAAAATGAGGTGGTTTACAAAAAAAAAATAACATTCTTGAGAACACAGGTTACTTGTTGCTGCTGTGTGCATTCTGAGTAATTTTATGCTGGTTTTGAAGTCAAGACCACACACTTGGCACTAGATGTGTTGCCATATTCATGCAAGGCACTGAGTGTGCTGAGATCTGAGAAGAAAAAAGCAATTACAAGGACAAATTTGTCGTTGTACCTCAGCCCAAGTCAGTAAACCATCACTGCTTGTTAGGACTTAATGACACACGTCAGGTTGCAGCAGAAGAAAGCATGTCATCGAGGCACAGCATCTTCAGAAATTCCAAGCAGAGAGAAATTTTGCTTTATATTCCATGGGTGATACAAATAAGCCATTAAGAGTTCCTACCCTGCTCCCTTTTCTTGTTAAAGATGCGCAATGATGAACTGTACTCAAGAGTTTTGAGAAAAGTCAGCAGTGCTGTCTACACAAATGGAGTTATGTTTCTCATCCTATATATTAACTTCTAGTGATTGAAAGAAATTCCTGAATCTCCAGATGCTTTAAAGCTTCTAAAGGTGTTGTTTAATCCCAGTACCACTGGCTAAAGAGGACATTTAAAATACTGTCCAAATGAATGGAGACAGTGGAAGAAACTTTTAGATGTGTTTGCCATTAAATTTTCCTGTACTTGTAGCTTGAAGATGTACTCTGTGCTCCCCCCTCATGCAAGGACAACTTGTTCTTTGCCTGTTCTCTACCTACAAAACCAAAGAACGAACAAGGCAGAACAGGTCAAGTTGATCATAAACTCATATTTTCTGTTTGTGAGCAACATGACTTTTGTCATAAATAGCAGTGCAACTATGAAGGGTTTCAATGACTGAAATCAGGTAAATAATGAGGTAAATAATACCACTGTTGTATTAGCAAAGAAAACTTTCTGTAGGCACCTCTTTGGAGAGTACACAGTCTCTTTTGTGATAGTGTGTTTGTATATACAAAACATTTTAATGCTTTTTTTATATTGAAACTTGTATAAAATGGCGTGCAGAGAAAACACTTGATATTTGTTTTAACTGGCCCTATGTTCTGTTGTCAACCCTGCATCTCTCAGCAATGGATAGAGGGAAAAGCCTGTGGAAGTTTCCTTAAAATACATGAGTAGTGGAGTATTTTCCGTGAAAAAAACAGTTCAAAAAGCGGAAATTTGGGGTACCCAGTCCGGTTGTTGCTGTTTGGTTGTGGTTAATGGAGTTGGGACGTGGTTGGGGAGCCTTTCTGGCTCCGCGCGGCCGCCGTACCGCGGACGCGCCCTGCCCGCGATGGCGGCGCCCGAGCCGCTGCCGCCGCCCGAGGGCTGCAGGCCGCTGAGCGCGCTGCTGAGTGGCATCGCCCAGGCCACCTTCTACGGCAATGCTGGCATCACCGAGCAGCTGCTGCGCGCCCAGCTCTACCCCGAGGCGCCGCCGGAGGAGTTCCGCGCTCTGCGCACCAAGATGGGCGGCCTCCTGCAGGTACCGGCGGCGCGGGCCCGGGGCGCTGCGGGGGGAAGGGACCGCGGTCTGGGGAAAGCCGCTCCATCGGCCTCACTCCCGCGGGGTGTCCGCGGGGCTCTGGGTGCAGGACCGAGAGCACTGCCCTGCCCCCTGGCCAGCCCGCGGGGACACCTCCGGCTGTATCCCCGAGCGGCCACAGCCGAGTGCGGGGAACGGCCGAGACAGGACCCAAGGGCATGGCCTGAGGCTGTGTCAGGAGGTTTAAATTGGATATTAGGAAAAGGTTCTTCCCCCGGAGGAGGGGGGTTGGGCACTCAGCAGGCTCCCCGGGGCAGTGGTCCCAGTACCAAGCCTGACAGAGCTCAAGAGGTGTTTGGACAGTGCCCTTAAGCACAGGGTGCCTCCTGGGGCATTCTATGCCGGGCAGGAGCTGCGCTCGATGAGCCGTGTGGGTCCTGTACAGCTCCGCTCCTTCTGTGGGTCTGTGCCTCGGGCTCTCCGGCCGCTCCTCACGAGCCGCAGTTCCTCGGGCCCCGCACTGTGCAGGGCAAAGGCGGCACATTTCGGGCCTGTGCTCGTGGTAACACGAACCTGTTACTGAGAAGAACTGCGGTTTTCTTGTAAAAAACCCGTGTTTTGGGGAAAGCACCACCAATTATGAAGCAAGCCAATTTACTTAGTCAACAGATATTGCTTGTTGTGCAAGACAGAAGATATTTTTCCCCATAACGGAGCTTTTTTAGTCTCTTTTCAAAGTGAACAGTGTATTGTAGTTCCCGACAGCTGCATGTGGCTTAGGGAGCCTCCAGGTGCTACTTGGATGGCTACTGCCACCTTGTGGGTAAATGCACTGCTGTTTGGCCAGATTTAATAAACCTGGTCGATAGTTTTAAATATAATTGAGAGATTTGGAATTTGATGAGGATGATATCACTCGTTTTCTGCCTTTATGACGTTTCTGTTGTTTATTTAATGATGAGGTTCATGTGGTGCCCTGAAAAGCCTGCAGTGGAAGCGGAATCCTAAAGACTGATTCCTTCAGGGCTCTCTGGTTTTGTCTGTGGGCTTTTTTCTAGTAGGTAACTTAAAGGAAGTGACACTTAAGTTCTATGGATCCTTATAGGATCTGTGCTCTAGAGGTGTTCTGAAAGAACCTCTTGGCTTTCACGTCGCTCTGAGGGTCCTTTTTCCTTAACACTTGCCAGTTTTTGGGGGGAAGGTTGATATTAGGACTGTGTTTGGAAGTAGGGAGGCTTAAACTTTTCTTCTTCTTTTAGTATCTCCCTGACTTGAAACCTTGAGGCTTTTTGTGTCACACTGTATTTGCTGATAGCAGCAAACTTCAGAAGTGATCCTCTGTGCTTACAACATCTTGGTCTTTGGACACACCTCTTGGGTGCTGGTGTCTCCTCAGCACCTGAAGAAGCAAAACTCACTGCAAGATCTGCCTTCTCCCTTGCTTGTGAATTTCTGAGCATATTTATTTCAGTTTTGATACTTAATTGATTGTGGAAAATCTGCATGATTAAAATTACAAAAGCTGGGGAAAAATATGTCTTTGTTACCTTCTTGTGGTTTTATTTTTTCCTTCCTCCTCTGGGTGGTGGAGGAAAGGGAGCAAACAGCAGGATGACAACATTAAATCTAGAAGCAGAGAGATTCATTGCCCCTGTGACTTCATTGGTGTAGTAGTTTGTGTCTTCTAAGCAGTAAATATGGCTCTGGACCATAAATCAACCTCTTGGTTTCACTGGATCTGAGTTTAAATAATGTGAAGGACTTCCTAGTATCTTTCTGCATTCTGCCATGTGCAAAGCATGGGGATGAATAAATGCCACAAAAGTCTATCATATTTACTGTAGCAGTAAAACATTTAAATTTTTCTTCCCCTGGATTATATAGAGAGTAGTGCTGGGTTTATGTTTATAAAAGATGTTATTATCTGCTTCTTCCACCTGTTTCCTTTGCTGCCCATCGAGCTGCTGAATACGCATGAATCAGCTGACCTCTTGCTAAAATGCTAAATTTATTTTGCAGGGAAATCATGTTTTTTTATTAAATTTACTTTAAAAAAAAATCTGATTTCTTGTGTGGACTATCCTGGAAGGCAGAACAAAGCCCTAGGAGGGCTGGCCCTGGAGAACCATACGATTTCAATGTTCTGTTAATTGTTTTTTACCCTCTGCCTTCATGCTTCCCAGCCTCCTGTCCCTTAAGGCTACAAAACATTGAGAAGCTGGGGGAGATCAGCTTTTGCGAATTCTCAGCTTTTTGGGGTTTTTCAAAGGTTATTTCATCCTGATTAAAACTGACTAAATTTGTCTGCTTCTTACATAAGTTTAATTTACAGTATTAGTCCACCGGTCATAGTTCCTTTCCATGTGGAGTAATCCCACCGTTTTCCTTTTGGTGGCAGTAACCTCTTGCATTTATTGAACGGGATCCTTTGTTTGCTGGGTTTAAAGTGTCCTCCTTGACTCTTCTGCTTTGGAACAAACTTTACATAGGCTAAAGAATAAACATTTCAGCATGAAGAGTAGAAATATTTTATTATATTTGATTTATGAGTTGTTTTGTTTGGGTTTTGGGGTGGTTTTATTTTTCACAAATACTGAGGAAGTTACCATCTGGAATAAATATCCTGGTATGTGAATGGTAAAATATTGACTATGTAAGTAATAATAAGAGCTTGATATCCAGCATATAAAGTGTGTTGTCCCTGAAGATTGTCACCCCCCCTGCTGGGTACTGCAGCCCTTTCCCTGTGAAGTTGCTGTTGTGACCTCAAGAGGGGTTTCCAAAGCATTTCCATAACAGGGACCTGCCCTTATGGGAAAACTCAGAGCAGAATAACAGTTGTAAGGTTCCCTCAGCTGTGGAGGATAAAGGCCTTTGCTTCTTCAGCAGGATTTCTGCTAACAGAAACATTTCTGCTAGCAATTTCTGCTAACTGGTGGAAAATAAATGACTTCTTGCATATTCTAATAAGGGAAAAGAGTTGCCATTCTTCCTTCTCCTCTGATACCTTGTGATTCCTCAAATATGTGGTGCGGGTCATGAACTCAGTAGCACTTTGCTGTTGTCCGAGCTACTGGAAGGCTGAGGGAGAGGAGCTTGAGTCTGGAGACTAAGATAAAATAATTTTGGAAGAGCTAATAGAATAGTCTGCTTGCTATCTGCCACTTAGATTTGCAATTGTGCCTGCATCTACTAACTAAAAAGAAAATCTTTTAAGCAACCTCATTCTTGATTTAAGGAAAGGGAAACAAGTACTGTCTCCCTATTTTCTACCCAAAAATGTGCCCTATGTAGTGTTAAACTTTTCACTTCAGTGAATGACTGGGCTTATAATGGACAATTGTGTTTGTTATTGGGCAAGGTGAAAATGTATTAGTAACTTCGCACAGAATTTTGTGAGGGAGGGAATGTCTATAGCGTTATAATAGGACTTACATGAGAAAATTATTATCTGAATTGATGTTTACCTAGAACAGCTAAATAAAAATCAGCCTTTTTTTTTTTTTTTTATTTAGCAAAACACCACTGTTATGTAGCTCACTAATCTGAACACAGCTCAGTTCCCAGCTCACCCGTGTCTGGTATTGCAGCATACATTTTTTCATATAAACTCTAATCCCACAGTTACTGCTTCCTTTTTCCTTTTTTTTCCCCCATTTTCAGCATTGTCTTAGGAGGGTAGAAAATATAATGTTTACTGGAACTAGCACCTGCTGTATTGCAGTGATGAAAATGTGCATGGGCGCTATCCCAAAGCATTCTTACTGCTTTTAATGTGAGTTATTTTAGCTTTGAGGTTGGTGTACGTGTGGTCGCTTCACAAGGGGACTGGCCCAGCTGGCAGGTCACATAAAGTGGAGGGGGAAAATACTTGAAAACAATCAAGTGGAGAGAAAGGCTGGGTGCAGAACGTGACAGAGTTGAAGAGCATTGCCAGGAGTGATAAGATCAGTGCTCCACTGCCTGGAGCAGCAACTTGTTGCTTAGGTGTGTCAGCTAGAAAGAAAAATGTGCCTGCATCATTAGGGATTTTTTGAACGACTTTTTCCTGATTTCTCAAGTTGCAAAAATTGGGATTTGTGTTGTTAAGCTTCTCACATTTGCAGTGTTGTTTTGACTGGTACTGTGATTCCTGAGGAGATGTGTAGGAGGTGGTGTTATTGCTGGTGGCTGTGGGATTTGGAGGTGTTGGTGTTCTGCACCACGAGCATTGTTTTAAACAACAGGGTGTGAACAAGGAGCCTGTACATTACAAACCTCAACTACAACTGCAAATCCTCGAGGCGGACAGAAACGGAAGGGCTCCCACCATTATGACATCGTTCATTTAATGAGTGGTATTTTCTATAAATCACATGTGAGATAGAAAGGGTAATTTCATCTGGGATTGTGAAGTGCTGATATTCTGTGACTATGCCACCTCAGTGAAAATGGCTCACCTGAAGTTTAATGGTTTACCTGACCTTTTACAGTGCTGCTTTTTTTTTAAGGTTAGCTACAGAAGAGCGGTAAATTAAAGAAACATCATCAGATCTGAGTCACTGATCTATAACAGGTGTGGTAGACTGTATTGCCCAAACAAGAAGCAAATCTCTCTCTCTCTCTCCTAATTACAGTGTTGATTATATCTCTGCAAGCAGAGATCTCGTTGCTTTGCCCCAGTTGTGGAGGTTGTGGTACCTGTGTGTTTCTACGGCAGGCAGATCAGTACTGGCTAATGCCTCGCACTACCTCTTAGTTTTAGAATGCCCTACTGCATTTAAATCTGTTAATTGCCAGTAATTGACTTCCAGAACAGCATGCTGCTGAGAAAGTTGGATTCTCTGGTGGTGGCAATGCTTCATATCCTGCTGATTCCCACTTTCCCATGCAAATGTATGGTTTAGTTTGTAGGGCTTCTGCAAGTACATAGCATTTTCATCATTAATGACACCATTTCTCAAAAAAAAAAAAACCAACCCAAAACCCTACAGGTGTGATTACATAAGTTACACACACATATGCGTATGTCTGTGATCAGCATATTCTGTGTATTTAGGGGGAGGTGTGCGCACAAACACTCTCATGCACAGAAAAGGAAATATATTGATTATGCTGAAATTCATTATTCCAACCTCATCCCAGTGGTGCTTCTGTTGACATAACAAGAGTCTACTCTGACTGAAGAACAGGGAGTCAGGTCTTGCTTTTGAAGATCATTATTCCAAATTAAATGCTTTACTGTGGTTAATGAGTGTTCATCAAACATGCTGTATGGAATATATTTGAAAAGGGAGAAGGACTCCCTTAGGCTTCACATGTAGTTTCATGCCTTTCTTTAAGTACTACTAAGGTTCCATTCCCTATTCCCCAAAGTGTGTGGGAAATGCTGCAGAGGTTAATGAAGCTCAGTGTCATCATCTCACAGCACTGGTGATTTTCTGGACTACTTTGAATTGTCTTTCCTCTTTGAAATATGGGACTCTGAAAAGGGGAGAACTTGAGTTGTCTTGTCTTCAATTTGATGCATAAAGAAAGACTAAAAGGAAAGGAAAGGCTCAATGCTAAAATTTTGTTCTTTATTATATGATACTGTAAAAAGGGTGTCTCTTACAACTGGTATGAAGGAAGATGAGTTTTTGCTTGCTCCAGGAGCCAACCGATGGTGTCAAGGAAGTAAAAATACTGATTTCAACCTTACTGGTCTCATGTGAGGCTGCCACACAGCTGAGCAGTAACAGACCTTGCTTGCTTGCTTTATTCAGAGAGAGTGGTTAATACATTGAATAACACTACCAAAGATGCAGGAGCTGTGGTATGTATTTGAGCTACTGAAGTTCACAGCTAGTGTATGAAAAGGAAATTTTGATGACACTTACAAATCAACCTTTTTACAAGCTGAACATCTGAAATTTTTCATTCCTTGTAACGCTTAGCTACAGTCTTGGCATGATGTACTATAGATTTTTGACCGTGCTAGTGTGTAGCAACTGGGTGCAGTATATCCAACAACTTATTGAAAAAATGCAGACAAGACCAAAAATTTTGTATATTATGGCTAGAATCTACTTGTATGGCTAGAATTATTGCAGTTTGAAGCTTGTACTCTGGATTTCTTCCAGTCTGGTGACCAAATATGGTGAAGCCTGACTTCTTCAACCTTTGGATGACCTTTGTTTTTCCAATAGTTTATTTAATTAAAAAAAAAAAAAAAAAAGGAAAACTTTAGTGGCACAAAGTACCAGGCACTGCAAATGTTACATGAAGTCCTGTTTCATTGATGTTTTAGTCCTAAAACCCAATGAGACAAAAGTTGTCAGGTAAGAACATCTGACAGCTTGAGCTGCTGAGTGGCTCCGGTGTGTTTCCCCAAGAGCCTCCCTGTGCAGTCAGGATTAGCTGCAGCTTTGTGGGAGGGCTCCAAGGTCATCCCTGGGGATTGATCTCTTTTCTAACAAGGCGAATTGGGTGACTTTATTTAAAAGGCAGGGCCTAAAATACCTAGATTTTAATTCTGTAAGTATCATTAAAATTGTATGCTTTTACACTACGAATTTTAAGAAAATGATTTAATTTCTGGAGTAAGTAGGAATGAGTGGAACATTGATGGCCTCCATTGTGAAGGATTAAGGGTTAATTATTGGGAAAACCAAACTGGCTTGGTTGATTTGTGGGCTTTGGTTGGTTGGCTTGTTTTGTGTGGTTGTTTTTGTTGGGTTTGTTTTATTTTGGCAGTTTGGTTGTTTGTTTGTTTTGAGGGGAAGGCATTTTTGGTTTGTATTCTCAATACCTAAGGCTTAAGCACAGTAGTTTTCCATAATTTTGTACCATTGTATTTACCAGTCATAAACAAGGAAACCAAATCTTCCTTTACTTATTTTAGCCACTCAACGGTTTAAAAATTGGACTGTTTGAACAAAATAATTGGGACTTGCCTTTTGCTTTGTTCCCAGTGCACGAGCACCTGGTTCTGGTTGATTGCCCAAGATCTAATTCAGGAGTATTCTATCTTTTGTAACATTAGTAGTTTTAGAATTGTATAGTAAGCCTGGGACTCCCTCCTCATTCTCAGTTCCCAGTGGAGTTCAGTATGTGTTTATCTGCTGTGCTTGAGGACTGCAAGTTTAGTTTTTAAAGGCAACAGTGATCTTGGAATGCATTTTTTTTATCCCTCTAATTCTTTGACATATTCTATATTTACATCTTTACTATGCTGGTTTATATGTGATTTCATGTAAGTAAAAATAGACTGCAACAATCTTATGAAAACTATATAAAATACACTATTCAGAAAAAATGTGAAATAATAGCCAACTTGTCCAAACAGTTTTTAGCCTTAAGTATTCTTCTAACACTTTAATTTTTACTGTTTTAAAAATATTTTTGTAATCATGTCATTGTGGATATGTTAATACATTTCTGAAAGCATGTTTTTTCACATCTGTCTCTCTTCCCAAACAATAAAAAGTGGCAATACAAATATAGTTGGAGCAAATTCTGTGGGATTTTTTCCAAATAAGGTTAGATATTTTTTTTCTGGTTGAGATGTTTTGGGAACTCTGCCAAAAGATTTCTACCTCAGCTTGGTCGGTAGTTTTTCCTTTCCTTTCTTTGCAGTCTCTCAGAACTGTGATGCCAGGATTATGAAATATATTTTGAAGATACATGCAGACACTGAAGTAGTATCTGTGTGGAAGGCAAGTAATCAACAAACATTTTTACTCCTTGTCTGACATTTACACATGGCTTTGTTGTCTCTCCTCAGACTGTCACATCATATGTGCTGTTCTCTCAGACTCTTTTTGCTGTTTCTGGTTCATGAGTAGTTTTTATTCTCTTCTGACAAGCTATTCGTATAAATACCTTTTAGTTTTATGCAGTCACTCATGGCAGAAATATTTTGTGTATTTGGATTAGGTGTGATTACTTTTTTATTTTTCCATTTACCTCAACTTTTTAACATTTTTGAAGTGAGAAAAATGTTTTTCACTCCCTTTTTCTGTCAAAGAAAAAATGGTACATTTATGATTTATATTTGCTTGACAAGGAGAGTGGGTTTGTTCATTTTATGACATGTCAGGAAATCCATAAAAAGTCTCATAATGAACAGAAAGCTCTAATGAAGTTCTCCAGTTCATGTGGACAAATGGCAGGGAGTTTATTGAATATAAGTAGCCCCCAATTTGACTAAAAGACGAAAGCCACGGGAAAAATTAATTTAATTCTTTTTGATGCTATGGGCTGCAGTGTCTTGGAGCAATTGATTGCTGAAATTTCTAGCACTTGAGGTCTAAAAATGTGAAGTCTAAAAGCAGATTTTCAGCACCAAGCAGTTTTCACTGGCAGTGTCCCTGCAGCTCTGCTAACCACAGTGGTGTGTGTGCAGCAAAGCACGTGGGCTGTGGAGGCACAGGAATGGTGAGGGGTTCCTACAAGACTGGGAAAATCTGATGGCTTGGCCAGCTCTGCTGATAGATGACTCCAGCAGCCCAACATGGTAGAGATAGAGAGCCACCGTCTCTGGGGTAATCAAAGCAGTCATTAATCTTTAAGGGGATTCTATTGGAGAGTGCTTTGGTTGATGTCTTTGCTGTTTAATCACGTCTTTAGCTTTTTTCCCAAAAAAAATGTTAATTGTGTTTAGAGCAAAGATAATTTTTGATACAGGAAATGGCAACTGAGTCTTTCTGGGAAAGTGAGGGATGATTTCTTCCGAACTCCCTGCTTTGCCCTTTGTCCCTTATCAGGTGATGTTTTCTAGCAACAGGGATGGAGAGGAAGATTTACAGTTGTGATTCCTGTGCTGAGGAGTTTGACCTGCTGATCCTTTCTCCTCATAAAGGCTCAGCTGTTCACAGCCACCGTGGCTGCTGCCGGTTTGGGGAACGTGTTTTATGTTTCACTGAGCTGACAGGAGGGAAAACCATTTTCCCTGTGCTGAAAGGAAGCCCTGGTGGCTCGGATCCTGAGAATGGAAGCTTCCATCTCACCTGTCAGCTCTGTCAGCATGTTACATGAGTTGTCAAAATAGGTGGTGAAGGACCAGATGGCAGAGCACTGTTGCTTGCTTCCTGTGTAGCCTGTAAGCTTGTCTCCTTTCTTGGCTGATCCATTTGCTGCTCTGAAACAAGTCTGCAGGGTTATGGCTAAGGCAGGGATGTGTTCCCAGCCTGGGCTGGGAGTGCAGAAATATTTCTCCTTCCAGGTAGGAAATGGAACTCCAGCTGCTGCTCTGAGTAGCAATAACAGGTAATGCACAGTAATGCTGGGAAAGAAGGAAAGCAGAGATTGGAGTCAGAATTTGGCACTAAAAGGAAGTATATAGCAACAATGGAGGGATGAGACTCATATAGTTCATGTTTCTCGCTGCTAGAGCATCTCTGCTTTATGTCCAAATGCAAGCGAAGGGACAGATTAGCTGAGTTAACCATTAACTTTTAAGATGGAGACAATCAAGGTACTCTTGAGTAAAAGTGGAAATTTAATTCATGACACTTACTCTGTTTCTGTGCTTAGTTCATAATAAAGCAAGTTTGTGCTGATTTCACTGACAGGATTGCTGCTTGCAAAGCTCCAGTAAGTTCTGCTAATGTCGGCACCATTACTGCACTCGGGGTAGGGCTACAACTTTTTTTTTCCATGTCTTCAAAATGTGAAGTGCTCCAACTTCTATTTTTAACTCTCCTAAGTGAAATGAGATTAAACATGAAGCAGTAGTCTGCAGCATCAAGGAATTTTCTCAGAATGATTGTAGAAACCTGATAAACACAGATCTCTTTTAGTGTAAGAGAACAGAGGGGGAGAAGAAAAGGCTGAGCACATCGTCTCCTAAGGGAACAACAGGTCATGTCACCAGTTCCAGGACTGTCACTGTGTCTCTCTCTTTTGCTGCTTTTACTCTCTCCCTTGAATTTTTTTTTTTTTTTTAATTTTTATTTACCGTCTGGTATTTTCTGTCCTAACTGGATTTCTTTCTGCCTCTTATTTACCTCTCTGTCTTTAACAATAGTCCATTAAATGCCTTTCATCTGTTGAGGGTTCTTGCTTCTTGTGGTAGTTTAGTCAGGAAGTGATTTTCCAGGAAGTTATGGAAGGGCGAATTGAGTACGTCTGCATGAACAAGCACAAGGTGAAATATCAGAGAACTCCAGAAGATTGCCCTTTTGTCTTCCGGCCAGCCAAGCAGGTGACCACCCCTGAAGCCTGACCGAGGAGTGGTCTGGGCGGCCTGGCCTCGCTGCCCTTTCCCATGAGGGGAGAAGCTAGCTTAGCCTAGCCCGGGCCGGCGGGCCCCCTTTCTCCCCCCCGCCCCCGGCTGCCGGTGTGGAGGGAAGGGGAGGCCCCGGCTCAGCTAAGCTGGCACCGCTGTGCCCGGGCCCGTTGTGCCTAAGACCGCAGTAGCCGGCAGAGCAGAGAGGGGCTGGGCAGTGCCCCGGGGCCCCCCCGCGGTGGCCGGCATAGAAAGACCAGCCCTGGCTGCCCGTGCTCTAAGCTCTGACTGCCGGGCCCGCTGGCCCAAAAAAAGATAAGATCTTCTCCCCCTGCCAACACCAGCCAACTCTAAAATTTGACACCGAGGACTGCGGCAAAAGAAAAAAGAGAGAGAGAGAGAGAGAGAGAACTTAGACAAAAATATTAACCCCTTCCTTCCTCCCTAGATAAAAACAGTGATTAGAAATAGACAAAGAGAGACAGCATAAAGTCAGCAAAAAACTCATAAAACTACTAAAAAAAAATTAAAGACTAGACATTTTTAACCAACATCTCTAGTAAAAACCATAAAAAGTAAACTTTTTTCTTTGTAGTTGTTTAGAAAAATGCTAATTCTAGTCAAAGTTGTAAATCGATGTAATTAAGACAGAGATAAGTTTTAAGATTTAGCTCTTTGCTTC
Source organism: Nicator chloris (assembly GCA_013400495.1). Lineage (NCBI taxonomy): Eukaryota > Metazoa > Chordata > Aves > Passeriformes > Pycnonotidae > Nicator > Nicator chloris. Next base: position 77,396 of record WAAE01004308.1, read on the forward strand.
TAGAGTAAAAAAAAGTCTCAGTTTAAGACAAGAAGAGTAGATTTTCCTCAGTTCCTAAGATAAAAAGAACGTCTCTTGAGATAGAGCTGATTTCAGAGGTAGAAAAAGAGAATCTTTGTAGTATATCAGAAAAAAGCATTCTTAAAATAGTAACCCAAATATGATGAAAAGTCTATAAAAACACAAGAGAAAGCTTTTAATAAATGAGATTGCAAACTCTAGAAAATTTTCTGGGCGGTTGCAAGTTTGTAACATTAAGTAGCACCAGACTGTTTTTTCTTACAACAAATGTCTCCATAAAACTCTAAAAAAACTCCTCTCCAAAGTAATAAAATATTGTTTTTTAAAAAGTAAAACTGACTAAAAATCACAAGTTTTGTCTCTCTATGTGTTTGTAAGAAAGTAAACAGTTTGTAGGGAGAAATGTTTTAAAAGTTGGGAGTTTTTTCATTCTTTTAGTGTGTGTATGTAAATAAACTGTCTTCTGTAACTTTTAAGTAAGTTTAAGCCTGTTTCACTTTTTATTTTCTCCTAATCATTATCTCACAGAAGAGCAAACATTAAAAGCATCACAAATTAGTGCATTAACCGAGAAAGTTAAATTAGCAAACGTAAAACCACAACATACATTAATGTTTCTGCCCAGTTTCAAATTTTAAAACTAAAACATTTCTGAATCCAGCTCCTTCAGGCCAGAAGAAGAAACCATTTTAGACTGAATAATGTAACCTCTAAAGATCTGTATGTTCCCCAAGAAAACAGCTCCCTTCTGCTGAAGCAGAGTTCAGGAAGCACGTGTGTGCACATTCATTTTCAAAGAGGTTGGACCTCTCAAACTTGTCTGTAACACAGTTGCATGTTTAAGAACTACTGGAAATGTGACCTTTCTTTGCCTCCACACCAAGTGGCAAAATGCTTTCTAAACCACAGCAAAGAATTGGACTTGAGTGGGGAGAAAATTAATGGCAAAGTCTGGGATTTTTTTTTCTTTGCTATGATTCAGTAGAGTACAGGTCAGGTTGGACAACTTACATTTGTATTTTTAATTTCAATATGTTTATATTTTTAATCCTCCTATTTCACCCTTGTTGTTGCAAGTATATCTGTTATTAATAGAACTTCTGTTTTGTTCCATGTTTTATCTCCCTCCAGCCCATCCAACCTATCTGTGCTCTCTGAGAAGCACTTTCCATTGCCTTTTTTCTTGTGCAACTCTTCCTCTTTCTATTTTAAATAATACAAGTGGTTTGGAAACTTAGGAAGGAAGGAAGGGCTGGTGCTTTTTTTTATATGTTTATTGCTTAAAATCCAAGCTTTTAGTATCTACTCATAATCTGAGTCTGCAGGCATCATTTGAATATCTACGTTTGACTGATGTTATCTGTGGGTGGGCTTGTTCTGTTTTTGTTATTATCGTTTGTTCTTGTTTTGTAAGTGCTGTAATGCCTAGACAGAGTAGGTCCAGACTGAGTAATCCTGAGGATTCTCGGTTTTCCTTCAGCTAAAGATGTTTTCTGGAGTGGGGGAGCCACTTGTTGGAGCTCAGCCCAGCAGATTTCCAGGAAGAGTGATGTGACTGCAGGAGCATGGCTCAGGTTGCGGCTCCTCTGGTGGCTGCCTGTTTTCATCAGCCTTTCATTCTCCTTTGTCATCAAATGCATCTTCACACCACAGAAAAATGACACCTTCTGCAAATAAATTTAGGAAGTGGTATTTTATGGTGTTGTGAGTTCAAACAGGTAATTTCTAGCAGCTGCCTCCTGGCGGGGGCGGGCTGGAGGAAAAAGTATTGTGGTCACTTCACATGCTTTTAAAAACTAATGCTAAGATCTCTTTTGTGTTCAGTTGTCAAAAATAGCCGAGTATTCACTCCCCTGTGATTGAACTTTCAAGCAAAAAAAGTAATTTTAACAGAGAACATAGTTTGGTGAGCTTGTATGCAAAAAAAAAGTTGATAGTACAGTTGATGTTTAGGGAATTTCTGCTTGGTGGGAGCCTGGGAATTGTGGGGGTGAAGCTGGACGAGTCAGTGAAGAAGCATGAAAGTGACCCATTGAGAAGAGTTTTTTCCTTCCATGTGCACAATTGACAAGTCTGTGTGGAATCAAGCTTAATAAGATCAGGAGCACAGGAAGGATGTAATTTTGCCTGAAATTTCATCATCCACACACACATTTTTCCCATCTGCAGTAGTAGTTCCATAATTTTTGTGTTGGTGTGTGTTGCAAGTCTTCCCATCCAAGGAGAAGAATTTTTGATGAAATCAGAAGTCAGATTCAAAAATATTTATAAGCCTACTGAACCTCTCTTGACCTGGTGACTGGCTCCTTAGCAAGGAATCAAAAGGTTGGAATAAAAAAATCGTTGTTGCGGGAGACCTGATACATACTAGAAAAATAGTGAGCTAAACAGGGTTTAAACAAGGTATGTATTTATTAACCTCTTAATGGTTCACAGGTTCAGTGGTTCTTTTCTCATAGCAAGCTGTTTTATTTCTCATAGCAAACTGTTTTATTTCACTCTTAGCTTTCACTGCCACTTATGCAGTGGCAGTGAAAGCTAAGAGTGAAATAAAACAGTAAAGGTAATACTGGGACAATATTACCAATAAGGGTAATATTGGGACATTCACATGGAATGTGAATAAAAGAATTCATGTGATCTCCCATGGATTCGATGAAGACTTAAAGATGAGTTAAAATCTTTTTTTCCTTTGTGGTAAAAAATACTAAATGTATTAAGGTCACTTGTGATTTCTGACAGAAATTTGTGGGGGTATAGAGGGCTTTAGTTTTGGGGTTTTTTTCCCAAAAGAGGGGTCACCATTTCCAAGTGCAGACAGCCTGCAGGCTGTTGTATCTAATTTTATCTTAATTCTGATTCTCAGGAAAGCTCTTGGGCTGTAATAAACAGTGTTTGTGAAGCACAACCTACCAACTAGTCGAAAACCTCCACTGTCTCCAGAAACGTGGGAAAGTCTTGTGGACTTATATCCAGGGAACATCTGTGGGAACAGCTCATTTCTTACAGGGCTGGATATCTCAGCAGCCCTTGGGAGAGTCAGGCTCGTACATACAAAGGAAGACCCAGAAACCACAGGGTTGGGAAGATGTTGGATTCCTCCTGTCAGAAGCTGCTCTTTGCAGAGGAGCATGCTGAGCTGACTGACAAATAGCACAGTGTCAACAGCACTCGTGTGCTGTTCTGAGCTGCTTCTCTCCCCCTGCAGGCAGCCGCTCCAAACAGGCCAGATCCAGTAAATGTTTTCTGCTGAGGCTGATAAATGAAAGAGATACACGTTGGTGTTACCTAGAATAGGCTTTGTGTGGTGAAGATGTTTGGCTGAGTGAGGTTCCTTGCCATGTTCCTCCTGTCTCCAGCTGCTTCCACGTCTCCCTGCATGCATTCCTGGGGTCTGAAAAATGGCTTTCAGGATTCTGTTTCTAAAAGCACATGAATGAGAAGGGCTGTGATGCAGGAATAGCGTTTTACCCCACCTCCCAAAAGCCTGAGGAAGCAAGTTCAGTAGCATGGTCCGTGCCACTGAATTGTTTGTTTCCTTGAGCTTGGGATTTCTTTGCGTTACAGGCTGCAGTTCTGAGGGTCAGCTGGAGGAAATGCCTCCACATGCTGGTGTGTCCAGCTCATAAAGGTCTTCCGTGATGATTGACAAATAATATTTTATTTCTGAGAATGTGTTCTTTTTTCTTCCAGTGGATTTTACTAATTGTTGTTTCTCACTAGTACTGCATGCTTGTCAGGCTTTATTTCTCAGAAGAGATAATGAAGTCTGTTTTCCTTTCTGTGTACCAGGGCACGTCTGATGGATCTAATTAGGCTAGTACAAAACTCTCCAGATTATCAAATATTGTTTCATTAAGGAAATGGTATTTGAAGTCATATTTTTATTCGCTTAATTGTGTTTGAAGACATAGTGGGTATGTGTTGAAGGAGAACACAAGGAGAATTCAGTATGACCAAAACTGTTTCTTGCTGTTCAAAAGCATCTGCCCAGCCTCTGGAAAGGAAAGTATTGCCAGTCACTGAGGGCAAGGACTTGTGTACTTGTAATATGACATACTGTCCCTAAGCTGTGCTTTCTAGGAGGGAAAAGAAAAAGTATGTTTTATCAAATCACAAAATACAGAACGTGAGGAAATTTTTAATACCTAATGGTGTTGTATTACAGACTCTAATTTTGAAATAGACTTTTCTTATTTAGAAATTTAACTGAATAGTCATAGTAGAGTTAATTTACATTTTGCAGTGGCATAGAACAGCTGTGATTCTACACATTCTTAAGAGAAGTTTCCTGTTTTTTGTTAGTTGAAGATTTTTATGTTGAAATGGTAAATTACTTGTGATTGCCAACAAAGCCTGAAATTAGCTGCAAGTATAAAGTCTCCATAACATGATGCTATGTCACTAACAGTGCAGTGACTGATGATATGGTAGTTATTCTGCACTTTAAGGTCTGTCTGGACTAAGTAATTGGCATTAATAAGATGTATCACTCTAGAACCAATGCTGACAGTGATTCAGCTCTGGCAGCAGATGGATAAAATAGATTTCAATATCTTTAAGTTCTGAGAATTTTCCAGTTAGGATGCTAAACTGCACGTGTTGTTTATTCCAACAGCTAGAATAAACATAATAAATATTCCAGCAGCTGAACAACAGCTGGTCATTGTCCTGGTGGTGATAAATGCCCATCTGAAGCTCCTGGGGTTTAACAGCATGAGAGGGAGACTTAGATATATTTTATCTGTCTCTAGTTAAAGCACAGAAGAACCACTGATGTTCTAACTTTGTAAATCAATCCTTAGAAATATCAATCAGATGTATTCACTATAAGTTGTTATTCTATGTAATAAATGAGCATTGTTAAAAGCAATGGAAAGAACTGTTTGTAATGCTATGCAAAATATGACTGGAAATACAGTTTTTTCCAAGTTAAATTAAAACATTTCCCCAAGCCTAGAAAAATTCTGAACTGAGGCCTTTCATATAAGCAATGAAGTAGAACTACATTTGTTTAAGAATGAATTGTGTAAATGCAACAAGAGACCGAGAAGATCAGCAGAGACTTTAAATATTCTTTCATTTTTTGTCCACAGTGAAATGTTTCCATGTTAAGATGAAAAAGAATACTAAAATGGGTTACTGTTCTTATGTGACTTGAAAACCATTGTAGCTGGTGGGATTTGTTGAGGAATTTCAAAGAAAATATGTCTCCATTAATTAACATCTTCATGCAGCTGTACCAAAGTATAACTCATTGATTGTTTGTACCCACTTCCAGTTGACTTTTTTGAAGGAATTTTTAAGTAGTAGTCATATTTCCAAGAAGAGAGATTTTCTAGTCTGAATGATGGATTACAAAGCTGTATTATTTAAGGTATGCATTTATCTGATAAATACTCCTCCAAAATACAGTGTGATTGTTACCTTTTGGGTTTGTGGCTGTGTGCAGTAAGTTTATTTTATGTGTAGAGTATAAAACCATCCATTTTGTGTGTACATGTGCACATTTGTGTATGAGGGGGATATAAATGATGGGTAATTATCATACATGGTTTCCTTCCTCTGGTTTTATGTGGCACTCTTTTGATAGCAAACTATCTCAGGGTGCATATAATACATAAAGGTGCAGAGTTTTTAAATGTAGCTCACACCAGACCTTAATTAATTGTCAATCTCTTGATGATCTTTACCAAATAGCCAGGTTGAACTGTCCCGTATACGTTCTAGTAATATTGTTTTGTGTTCCTTATGCTTAAAATTTCAAGTTTGGTCATAAACTTCCTCGTCTGCATATACTTCAAAATCAGATTTATATCATGTGTCAAGCAAAGTAAGGAACTTTGTGTCTGCGATTGTTTATCGGCTTAGAAGGGCACTGCCAGAAATCTTGCTGCATCTTGCAAAAAGGGTTGTTGTGAAGAGAGCGACGTTAAAAAAAGTTCCAGGGGATTACAAATGTGAAATGTTTGAACATTATGAAATCAAGCCTAGAAAAGGGGTACCTGGTATCACTATGAACCTGCATTAGGTTTACATTTAACTCAGATGAGCAGTTTTGCCATGATGCCTTTACTTCACTTAGTGCAGTGGACACACACAGAGTTTGTGTTCTTGGTTTCTGCACAGGAATAAAACAGAAGGCAATTTTCTGCACAGCTGAACTGAGGAGAAAGTCTGCATCTGAACTTGATCTTGACAGGGCTTGCATAACGTGCTGGGGTCTGTGCTTGTTGATTCACTTGCACTCCTCCCCCCATTGACATAAGCCAGCACAGGAGGAGTACACGAGCAGTAGCTTGTGTCACACAACACAAAAACACAGTTGTAGTGATGTGAAAAATATTAAAGCAGAAAATACTCCACATTGCTGTTAGTAGACAGTGTGAGACGTGGCTGTAGGAAAGGACTGTTTTCGCTTAATGAATTAGTACAGGATAATTACCTCTTAAGTTAAATATTTTTGATATAAAGCAAGCAGTATGTACCAATATGTCAAATGCCCTATAGAAAAGCCAGAATGGTGCACTAGGCAGCTCATATTTTATAATAAAACCACAGATACTCCTTTTAAGCTGGAGCCTTAATACAGTCGAGGGTTTCCTTGAAGTGTTGATTGCCATTTCTTTTCTGAATCACATAACAGATGGCAGCTAATCTATTGTGAAAGCAAGGCAAGGGAGCTCATCCCTCATAAAAAACCACTACAAACACCTCTGTTTTTAGATAAGCACTGCCCAGTTTTGTGGACAGGCCATGTGAAGTGCCCAGTGTGTGTGTCCAGCCCAAAGCCACACAATGTAACCCCCCTGGCTAAAGGAATGAGGCTGTGGTTTCCCCAAATTCCCGGAGTGCAGCTGTAGCAGTACCATGTCAAGGAAGATTAAATTGAGACAAATCCCAAGGACTGGCTGCACTTCACCTTGCTGTGCTCTGTTTCAGCGTGTGCTTGGAGGTGTTGTGTTCATTTTGGGGAAGTTGCATCCATTTTGTGTGAAAATGAAGCAAAAGCATCTGCTTGAAATTATGATGGGGAAACCTAACCACGGTTTCCTCTTTCCACCTCCCATCCTCCCTTCATGGCCATATATAGCAGCAGCTATTGCCACTTAGGCAATGCAAATTCAAGGCTGTGGGTTTATCAGTTTTAAAAAATAGGTGGAAAATTTGGATATCTATATAAAAAAGAGTTTTTAGGAATAATAATAATTTCTGTTGCTGCACAGGGAGGAGGAGTAAATGACCCCTTTCACAGCATGTCAAAATACAAATAAAGCCTGACAAAGTCCACCAATGCTCTAAAAGAAGCTGCAGATGCATTGTTAAGGCTTTTTGTACCTTATGGATAGAATAATACAGATGAAAAAATGCCATTGCATTTTGACTCTCCCTTGAAAGACTTGTGCTCTTGCTGCTGCAGGCCCTGCTTTACTGGTGCAGCATTTAACAGTTTTGCTTCCTCGTGTGTGGTGTGGAGGTGGCAGATGAAACTGTGGATGTTGCAATGAGCTGTGCTGTCCTTCACTTGTTTCAGCCCAGGAGCATGCCTTGTTTGTCCCAGCATTCCTCTTTCCCGGCCCATCAGAGCAGCAGTGCAGTGCTAGACCTGACACAGTGTTTGTAGCACTGTCCATTTGGGGACAGTGGGGAAAGGGCCAGGAGACAGGGAAGAAGCCTGCTTGCTATCCCATACCAGTGCTGAATTCCCAAGGGTGCTCCCGGCTAGTTGCTGGAGCCAACCCACTCCCCTCCAGCTGCTGTGGGGCAGGCTAAGAATTGGACACTTGCAAATTGAGTTTTAATGAAAGGTGTCAAGTTATTTGCATAACCTAGTTTGTTTGTACAACTCCTTTAAGATCCAGTATTTGTCAAACCCTCAAGACATGACCTTTAAGTCCTTAGTTAATTAAGCTTTTCCCTTTTACGCCCTTTATTTTCCTACAGTCAATTGCTTCAGCAGACATGGATTCGAATCAACTGGAAGCTTTCCTCACTGCCCAAACCAAAAAACAAGGTGGCATCACATCAGATCAGGCTGCAGTCATTGCAAGATTTTGGAAGAACCACCGGACTCAAATCCACGAGAGCCTGATCAAACAGAGCTGCTGTGATAATATCTTGAAAAACATGAACTGGCGAGTGGACCTGAAGTCACAGTTGAGGCACATTGATCAGATGAACACTCCTGTTGCAATAGTTGAAATGGAGCTGGGAAGAAATGGGCAGGTAAGCTTCCTTTTGCAAAATATATAAACCTGATGTAGCTACGTATAAACTGAGGCATATTGCCTAATGCTGAATTTGCTGTACCCAAATCAAGCCAGTGGATTCGTCACCACTGGCCCTTTAATGGGCTTGAAATTGGGGTCCATCTTTGCGTACAAAGAAACATTCTGGATGGTGAATGCAATTTTTGCTTTTTTTTTTTTCCATATCTTCATATATGTATTGACAGCTCTCTTTATATTAAGCTTGAAAAGTCAGAGGATGTAGAAATCTAACATGATCTTATAATTCTGTTTGTATACCATGCACTGCAAATTCAATTAGTCTTTTTTTCTTTTAATTCAACACTAAAATTAGTTAAAATATGCAAAGTAGGAGCTGAAAAAGAGTAAAGTTCCCAAATTACATTTTAGAACAAATGAGGGGAAAGGCTCTTTTTTATTTTACGTAACACCCATTCTTACGTTAGAAGCACATTCTTATTAGCTGTCATATTATGCAATCTGGCCTTATCTGCCTGAAAGATAGATATATATATTTAGATAGGTAGATATAGCTCTATCAGTGCTGAACACTGCCTTCCTTTTTTTATCTTTATAGTCCATAGGAATGTAAACTAAAGGCACAGCTTCTCATCTTCACATTTACTGTTGTTTTCTCACAGGAAATGTGTTTCAATTTGGTATCTTTTCTCTCTGCAATTTTTTAGTAAATTTTAAAACCTCATTTCCTAGCAGTAGCTACTGCAAATCATGCCATGAGCTGATTTGGGCATTTTGATGTTAATAGTTAACATTTAGCAAGGCTCCTTGTATTTCATGGTATTTTAATAGCAAGAGTACTTGAATTAGGAATACCTCAATCCATACATATGTGCACACACCTGGAATATACGTGTGCATAGGAATGATTGTATTCCAACTGTGTGGCTAAGCCAAGACCAGGATGAACATACATGTAAGCTAGGATCCTACAGAGACAGAAGATATTGTTGGAGTCACTCTGTTAGTTCAGCTTTCTCTGCAGTGAGTGGAAGCTGATCCTCCCTGAGCCTTCCACTCGTGGATCTCTGCAGTGACCAATACAATAATGGTGTGTGGCTTCAGGTTTTTTCCTAACCTCAAAGAAGTGGAGTTTTCTACTCAGGATCTTGAGATTGAAAATTATTGTGTTCTATAAGCAGCAAGTGGAAAAGGGTTGCTTTGTATAAAAAGGTTACAGGGAGCACATTATAACAAGTACATTGAGTACATTAGTGAGCCAATGGGAGAAATACCTACATCCATTAAAAAATGCATGCTTAACTTATGTAGTTAGTGACTCCTTTTTTGAAACTGTTTTTTTCTCCAGTAATGGATTTTTACAGTAACATCAGGCATCAAGGACAGTTTCTTTTCTTTCACCCTCTGCAGAGAGAGTCAGGGGATGTGAACCTGGAGGAAGAATACACATCTCTGAGACGCTGTAATTACTGAGGAGCCCCACAACAAAATCAAAATTTATTATTTTAGCAATGCCCCTTCATGCTGCGAAGGGAAATGGTTGTGTAAATGCATTTTTGGAACTGCCAGCAAACAAAATTTTGCCTCCTTCCCTGAGGATACCAGTGAGCTGTTGGCAAGCCTGACACTTGGTGTGAGTTAAAGTGGTACTTACCAAAGCAACCATGGAGTAATTAGCATTGTCACCACTTGAGTCAATGTGCATTTATTCTAAGGAGCTCTGGTTTCACATAGCCTTTAGCTGTGGATTAAATAACTTCTCTGCTGTGAATCTTTGGGTTGAGGCACTCTGCATCAGTCTGTGTGCTCCTGTGATGGGATGAGTTTTGGGAAACCACAGGGATTTGGGGAGGTCCTGGAAACATTGGTCACAGAGACTCCTGCCGGAGGTTGGACAAGTTGTTGCACACTGGATCCAGCCCACTAACTTCAAACTGTCATGTTTTATAGTCTTTATCAGTATTTTTACTTTCTTGTTAGTACATCTCTTCTAAATATCAAGTTTTATAGCACATCAAATACACATATACTGGTCCCTTTCTTAAGTTTAGCAGAGAACATATTTTCTAAAAAATTTTCAGCCATAGATGGGATTTGATGAATAATGGAGATCTGGCTTTGAAGAAGAAAGCTGGCTGATGATTCAGGAGTAAATTATTCACAACAGACTGTTGTCATTTGGACACATGATAACAGGGGAATATACAGATGCATTGATATGTAATGAATTGACATGAATATTTCATGGTTCAACAGAAGCAAAGAAATGCTCAGTAGAAAATGTACCTTTCCAGAAGTTGCTCTGATTCTTTTCAGTGTCTCTGGGCTGGATTTAGATCTCTGCCCAGCAGAAGGCCAGGCTGCTTGGTGGAGCATCTGTTCCTTCTGCTTCAATAAATAACTTTGACTAAAATTCAGAGAAGGCAAGCAGGAAGCAGTCAGCTCCTTCATGAGGGGAAGACTCTGTGTGAGACCTGATGTGGTTGGGAATGGAGACTTGAAAGTGACTGGTTCATAAATGCCACTACACCAAGTTTATGTGAATTTTGTCAAATTTTGTAAATGTTTTCTCACTGGAGAGAGATGTCTTTGGGTTTGAGAATCCATCACAACTTGCATGCATTAATTCTTGCTAGCCTTGCCATTACTGGTAAGAGAAAAAAATTAACTCTTTTCCCTAAGTGCTCTTAAAAACACTTCTAATGAGGAACATTTGAAATACCATGCTCTGAACTTTGAAAAAATTTGATTCAGGATCTGTAAATTGGAGTCTGAACTCTTTTTCAGTAAAGATTTCACAGCAACATTAAAAGTTGCCTTTATGTTGGTGTTGAAGTCTTTATAGATCCTGGATAATCTATATTAAGATCAGAGGCAGATGAACGTGCTAGCCATCAGCTTTGAAAGCCCATTTTCTTTAACAACATGACTAAAAATAAAATGATAAAGCAGTTGCACTTTAGCCTGCGTTTGCCTTCATCTTGTGATATCTAGTGCTCATCACTGCTGGTTCATTTTTTCCATTTGAACAGCCCATCTTTTCTGTGGCACAATGGTTTTATCCTTTTGGGTTTTCTTATCTACCTTGCTGGCTTTCTCTTAAAGCATCTAAAGCTACCTCCCCACTTCTTTATGTCCTTTTTTATCTTGTTCTCCCTCTCTGAGCATGTCTGTAAAGCTCTTCTGGCATGAAATTTCAGCCAGACATGAATCTGCCAGGAGGGACAGCAGGGTGAGCTGGAGCATCCTCCTTCCCATGCCCTTCCTGCCCCTCTGCACCTGCACTGCTCAACATAGTGGGCAGCCACTGCTGTGCAGTGTTGGCTTACCTGCACATTTCAGTCCCAGCTTTAGACCTGACCTTGCCATTGATAGAAGATAGTGCTAAGCCATGGTGCAAAACCAGTGCATCAAAGATTCTATTTAAACTTGTTTTCTGGACTTTGTCATGTTATTTTTCCTCATGAGATGTGCCTCTCCCCTGGGGCTGTGTTCTTCCTGTGGGCTGAGTTGCCAATAAGTTTTACTCTCTTTATATGAATATATAGCATTACATATTTTGCAGTTTGATGTCTGAGACTGATCAGATATTACAGATCATCTGAGAATTTGTTCTTGGCTTTTTTGGTTTAACTTATTTACAGAATGGGTATTTCCACATACATTTCTTTTCAGTGTTTAAGATACCAGTAATCCATGTAATATCACTTCTGTTGGAGCTTTGTTGGATCTTAAAGCATGTTTTATGATGAAAGATGAAATTTTCTGCCCTGGTTTAACATGAAGCTGGGATTCCCTTGCAGGATTCTTCCTGGAAAGACCTGAGATAATGACATCAGGATTATGGATTAAAGGGTTTTTTTCTCAAAATATTGTTTCTGTCTTCTATTTCCTTTTCTAAAAGCATTTACCTGACAGAGGGGTCATAACAGTTAAGATATATAGTAAGTAAATACCACAATGTAGCAAGTGCCAGAAGCTACATACAAGGTAAGAAATTAGGATCATTTCTTTCAAAGTTAAGGGCAAACAGCAGCCTTTCATTCTATATACTTTCTCTGGTCTGAAATTGCCAGGGATAAGTATCTTCACAAAAACCAAGTGTTTTTCTTTAAAGAACAGGCAAGCATTAGGAATAAACTTTTGAGTGAAAGTCTAATATCTGATACGTATGACTATATTTTGATTGTCACTTTAAACTCTCCCCGGTGAGCTAAAATACTTTCCGATGAAAGGACTTGCTAGGTGAAGTGCACCTTTGCCAGTGCAACAGCATACTTGATGCTGAAAAAGTACGAACTGTCAGCTGGCAGTTTACCTGCTGCCTGCTAGTGGCTGGGTCCAGACCCTGGGAATTCAGAGATAATAGTAGTAGTAATAATAATAATAATAATAATAATAATAATAATAATAATAATAATAATAATGATTCAGGTAATAATTCTATTAGTTAATGTGTGGAAAGAGTTCATAAGGAGTACAGATAATTGTTATGTGCTATATGTAGGAGATAAAATGCTACCAGTATTTTCAAAGTCCGGAGTTTGACATTCCATCGAGTTTTAGTTACAATGACTATAAAGATTTAATTAATGCCTTAGGAAGGAGTGAAGTAGGTCTCAAAGTAAACTTCTGGCAGATTAATTTTTTTTCTGACTTGTTAATTATGTGTACACAAACTTAGGTTGAAATTCCTATCATCTGTGCTACAAACAAATTATATTTATTTTTAGCATTCACACATAAACATGCTTTCATGATGTATTAAAAAAAATCTTAGAATTTATCTTCTATAAAACTCATTCCCTTGCTAGGAGTACAGACTGAATGCTGCTGAGGATGTGGTGATGTTTTGTGCATTTTTCTAAGCCATTTTTCTCTTGGCTTTTGTCAGCTACAGTTATCCCCAGCCATAGCTGTTGCTGCTGCAGAGAGGTCAGACCAAGAGAACATCAGGGGTAAACTCATGCCATAGGGAGGAAGGATTATGGCTGCACCTGGTTTTGCCTCTGTGTGGCTCCAGGTCAGGCTGCATCAGAGATATGGCTGAAAATAGACCCAGATAATGGATCTCCAGTCTTTTTTATGTAAGGATCTCTTTGAAAATGCAGATTGCTTTTTGTAGGATATTGGTGTGGCCAAAGCGATGCATGGGGAGAAGAGAAGCAGCTCCAGGTACCCAAACCAAAATAATGCCAGCCTGGCCTGCAAAGAGGAGGGAAAAGCAACCACCAAACCATTTTTCCTTTCCAGCCATAATCTATCTTAATCTTTAGCTTTTAACATTAATGATGTTCCAGTCGAAAATGGGAAAGCATAGGCATTCAGAAGCCAAATTAATCAACTTAACCCCAAATGGCTTAATATTTTTATGTGAATAAAATTATAGAATCTGGTACGGAGAAGTCAGTTGGAAAAAAAATCACCTTTGTGGCCAAACCTAATGTAATCATTTGAGCTGTTGTTCACCTTGGAAATTTATGAGCTGGAGGGAACAGTTACATAAGGGCAGTACAGTGCAAAAGCAAATAAAAAATGGAGAGGGCAGCAGGTCACTCAGCGTAGAGGAAATGAACTCAGTTGACTGACTCAACTCAGTTATTTACTTAATCCTCTGCATGGTACTCTCTGTAGTCCTTTGCTTCGACAGGTCAATTTTTGTCACCCCCTTGGAGCGGAGAGAAACTTGGGGAACAAGAAGAGAGTTTTGTTAGTTGTGGTTCTTGAGATGTGGAATTGTAATAAGTTTGTTAAGGAGATAAGAGCATCAAATGGAGGTATTAAATAACTGTCTGATTCAAACTGTCACTTTTCCACTGGGTATATTTGACAGTATTTTTTAGCTCATGTATACGTCTATACAAAGCAAAGATATTCTATAATCAGTAGTGCTGACAGTTTCCATGCTGGTTTATTTGTGCCCTGTATATGTGGATGTGCAAGTGCACACATACTCATACATTGCCTGCCTTTACTCTGGAACTGGATTTGCTGACGTAATTAAATAGAATAAATTAACTGAGATATAAGTGTTTTTGATTGTAGCTGAGCTCAGGGTATTACAGGGGAAATTCTGCATTAGTTGAGGGTGAGCTGTATGAAGCCAGCAGCGATGCCTGTTTACTGCCTTTCATCTGCTTAAATTCAAATTCAGTCCTGGACCCTTGAAATTTTTACCTTCTCACGTCTTGCACGTTATGACAGAGGAATTGCAATCTGTTACATATGATATCAATGATATCAACAGATATTTTGCAATCTAACATCAGTCTGGCATTCACATACAGCAATAAAAAGTGGGATAGCTTTGATGAAATGTCCTCCAGAGCATCTCTTGCAGCCTTGAGAAGCAGATTGCAATGAGGCTGGGGACAGGGGCAGCTGGGGTCAACAGACCTGGCTGTTGAAAATTGTCCCAGCAAGTGTTTGGCTCTGTAGAGCCAACTCCAAGAAAAGGTATGTGGTCAGAGACCCTAAATTGCATCTCACCCATCACCAAAGGACTTGTTCTGTTTGCAGCAGGTTGGCAGAGCAGTTTCTATGTGACGTTTGCACTACTGTTGTGTAAATAATCACAGGCAGTCCCACTGTCTGTGCAATTCCCCACCACCATGGACTTGGGGCTGTGTGGAGGGTGTCTGCAATGCAAATTAAACTGCATTTGCACAGAATGCTACAGACTGGCACCATTTGGCTGCAGGACCTTGCAGCAGAGCCAATCTATAATTGAAGCAAAATGTAGTTGAAGGACCAACACTTGTAATCTGCACTAGCATCTTTTTAATAGAAGTCAGAAGTTTTGCATGATTCTCGAAAAACATTTTTAAAAGGGGAAATTTCTTTGCTGGAGAGCCTGTATACAACAAATCAAAGCCTCTTTGCATCTTAGTTCTGATGGTGTTGTCCATCAGTTCTTCAGAGGACTTGGATATTGACATCAGCATGTAATTTGTTCTTATTTTTTTCGAGGAAAAAAAGAAGTTGTTATGAACATAAGTGCCCACTGCATTGGCTGACAAAGCGTCTTGCTTTTACAGGCCTAGCCTGGCCAAATACATTTAAAATGGTTGTTTTGCCAGTTGGCCAACCTTGCCCTTGTTGACACTATGCCATGTTGCTGCTGAGAAGTGCTTTCGAGATCCTTTTGTCATGATCTCTGAGCACTGGCATTCGGGGTGTAAGTAAGAACAGGTTCTTAATTTATTTTAATTAGGAAGAGCTACTGCAGGAGATGGTATTAGAAGATACAAAAGGAGAAAGCTGGCACATAACTTGGGAGAAACACTTTTAGAGCATTACACTCTTTTTGCTGCTTAATCCTGTGGATTCTCTTTATTCTATCTTAAATATATGTGTGCGTGTCTATATATTTATATACTTTTCATAAAAGATGGACTCCAGTTTTTGCTGTGCAAGAATTGATACAACAGAAAAAACAACACAGTCCATGGTGGCAAAGCAAAATCTCTTCAGTTCATGGGTAGTTCTCAGTGTAATCTTTTCATTGAGCAGGTGTTTCCATTCTAGTTTCTGCAAACTAGAGCTTTTCATCCTTCTAGAGGTTCTACTCATCCTAGTTAAAAATGAAAAAATATAAACATTTTTTTCCTTTTCTTCCTATCAGTCTGTTCACAAAACCTTTGACAGAGTGATTCCACAGGTAGCTGGCTGGATTCTGCTGGTGTGCAAAGCTGTCTTTGGGAGTTGGTAGCTGAGCATTAATGCTGAGGTGCTGTGAGCTTCCTGCACAGAAATGCAGTTAATCACCATGTGAAACACTTGGAATACTATTGCCTTGCTTGGATAAAAGCAGGCTCTCACTCCTGCTGCAGTTGCTCTTGCTGTTACAAACCACTAGCAGTGCTGCCTAGGGACTTCTAGGGGCCACCAGAGAAGTTTTGGGAGATGCTCATGCCCTTTCCCAAGGGAGTAAATGAAGACTGTAGGAAACAAAGCCTCTTTTTTTGCAGGTTCACTTACCTCTGTATTAAATGGATTTGTCTGCTCCTTGGTATGCTGACTTCATCTTGTTAAAATACAGACTGAAAGAAAGGCAGTAAATGGAACTGTCACAGAAGATCACATGCAGGTTTCAGAGGGGGGTTTTGGTGTCAGGTCTTTTCCTTGCTGCGAGGTGAACTTGAAAAGTTCCTGACCTTTGCTGCTTGTCCTCAGCCTTGTGCTGCCCCAGCAGTGATGTGTTCATGGAGCTGAAAGTGGCTGAGTGAGTCCAAATGAAATTCTTTTGTTCCCTCCTCACTCTTTTGTTATTTTCACCCATATTATTTTTAGTGTGGATCAGTTTGCTGAAGGGACAGGTTGAGGGCAAAATTGAGCAAAAGAAATTGAGAGCTCTGCCTTGCCTTGAAAAAAAATGCTTATTTAAACACATGTTGAAAGAGCCACCATTTAAAATTCTAGCTAGTGATCTCTTGAACAGAAATGAAGCAGCTCTCCTTAAATGCTGAGGAAAACTTCTCTGAAGTGCCAATTTTTCTTCCAAGAATGGAGGAGGAATAGAAAATGAGAGACATGGCTGTTGGATGAGCTTTGTATTGCAGAGTTCATCTGGAGAAGGGTGGAAAGGGTATCTGATATGGAAATGATCTAAAAGGGTATCTGGAGGTGGGAATCTGCACTGATTGCAAGAACGGGGGAATCTTGGTACTTTAACAGTGTTGATATTGTTTGTTTCTAGAAAGTTTCTCAGCTACATGGATTTGTGACAGCAGTAACAAGCAACACGATTGAAATACTGCTTCTATTGCTTGCCTGGTTATTTTGTCTAGTGTTAGTGGAAAATGTGGTGAGCTGAGCCACAGCTTGGCTGAGCTGCCTGAAGTGCTCCTGTGAGTCTGGGAACAGCAACAGAGTCCTGACTTATGACTTTAACAAATAAACTCATTTATTGGTCAGAGGTTTTTTTCATTCAATGGTTACAAGAAGTTGGTGTTGACAATTTTGGCCTCAAAATAGCTTTCTCTGTTTCCTTGCATGCATCTAGTCCAGTTTTTTTTTTCTTTTTGCTTGTTTTGAAAATACTTACTGTGGCAGTAGGGTGAAGCCTGAGTTTCCCTGCTTTTCTCTGAAAGGAGATGGTTGGGAGGAGGTCACTGGCAAGTGCTTTTGATTAAGACATCATTGTCCTATATACTACTTGAGGAAGTGACTACTTTGAACATAATTCCTGGAGCAAATCCTCTTCATTTAGAAAGAGATTCTAACTTACAAAAGATACAAGACAATCCTTTGATTAGAAACCTCTTACAGCTGTAATTTTGCATAGACCTTGACACAAGGGGGTTTTTTTTCTGCCCTCCTTTCAAATTATCAGTTGCAAAACTCCACAGAGATAATCAGACATGTAAATCTTCAATATATTTTTAGTTCAACTCACTGATGTATATTCATTAATGTGTTAATGTGACAAGGAAAGCATAATTTAAATTGCATATGCTTAATTTGGTTAATAAATGCTTAAAATACAGTCCCAATTTTAGAAGTAGCTATACTTGATACCAATTTTTCAGGTTTTTTTTTCCCCTTTTAAATCACAAGGAGAATATAAAACCTCTTGTTTTATGTACAGAAATAACTTTGTGGTGCTTTTTACCTTGACCATGCACAACCAAAGGACCTTTGTGCTGGGAATCAGTGCTCCTTGTACACATTGTCACATTCCTAATGATAGAATTGTAATAAATTGCGTCAGTGGAGACCTAGTGAGGATTGTGGTATTGTAATTTGAGTTCCCAGACTGCATTAGGGAGAGTTAGATAGGCAGACAGAAGATGAAAAGAGCAAAGTTTCCTTGTGTTCAAATATGGCCAGGCTCCACCAATGCAAATCAGGCATGTGCTCGCTCTGTATTTAATTTGCACTGGCCTAACTTAATGAGATACAAATTACTACTGGAATTAGAATTAGACAGCTTCTGAATCTTGATTGAACATGCAAAGCTCCTATAATATCCAGATTTTTTTAAACCCCTGAAGTGGTATTTGAATGCTTACAGGCAATGAACTTTTCAATCAATTGATTCCATTTCTGTTGAATCACCCTGAAAAGTGAAGCTGTGCTTTAAGGACTATTAAAAAGTTTCATTCCATTTAACCTGTAAATACACCACAGGACTTGAGAAAATGAGTTTGATAGTTGCGTGTTTTTGGTTTTTTTTGAAGACTTCAGCCTGGAAGGCAGCATCTTTAAAGGACTCAGCATTGAGGAGAGTCTCTAACATATCCAGTTAGAGCCAGTTACACTGGCCTGACTTCCTTGGTCTGAAGTAATGAGGTGTGACAGATCATGAGTGCAGTGCGTCATGGTCAGGACCAATAACTCCTTTAAGAAAATTACATTTCTGCCCTAAGCAGTCGTTCTGAGTTCTCTGCAGTTAATTGTAAACCACCTGCTTTTACGGAAATGGAACTCTCATGTTTCCCAGTAAATATCACCGTGATGCTCCAAGACAGCTATGAAGTGCAACGTCTGGGAGAAAGCTCAAATCTGGTAAAATTTAGTTAGACTGGAACCTGTTCCTGCCTACAAATATCTTGATTATATGAAGACAAGAATCATGGCACTTGAAAGAATTGGCTTTTGTGATAGCTGCTGCTGTGAGAAAATGAAAATGTGAAAAAGAGGTGTTGATTCACATGCCTCTTCTCACTGAAGATTGGGCTGAACAATGAACTGTGTCTGCATCCTGCTGGTCACCCAGAGCTCACCAGAGAGGAGATGGAGAAACCCAGGCTGCTTGAGGGAATGATGAATCTGTCTGCCTTGGACTGTTCTGTCAAGGAATATGGACTCCAAAGGAAAGCAAGCATTACTAGGTCAACTCTAGGAGCCTAAGTTTTGGTGAGATGGAGTCCACCCTCTGTCTCAGCTGCCTAGTAATTAATGTAGCTTGACGATTCCTCTCAAATGAGTAATATGGGTAAAACCTCATCACTTTGTTCAGCTCAGGGCAGTGGAGGCAAACTACCTCAGCCTTCGTTTTTTAGGAAAAGAAATGCAGCATGTCCCATTACATTGTGGGAAGTGTAGTTGAGTGAATGCCATTAAGCTGTCAGCCAAAGAAGTGCAGGCTGCTGGGTGAGAGACCTGTATTTGCATCAAGTCAAAACTCTTGGGCTAAAAAGTAATGCAAGTTATAAATCATAAAGAAAACCCCTTTAAATGTGAGTTTCTTTTTTAAAGTCATATTGACCAAGCACTGAGTTTACTGAGCAGAAGTGCTTACAGGTTTAAGCACACCAAATCCTTTGCATGACAATTAACAGCATGGATAAGCTGTGATCCAGGAGCACTGAGATATGTCATGGGTGTGGTGTGTGACTGAGCTGCTTTGTTTCCCAACACTTTCCTCTGCAAGCAGACCAAGTCAAGCTGGGTAGATGCTAAGGGAGAAGAAAGGCAATCCCTGCAGCTGAGAGCGAGGGTTTGAAAGATGATGGACAAATGGATCAGTTTCAAGGGCTTGAAGCCGCTCTCTGGGAAAGAGGCAGTGAAGAAAAGAAGAGGCTTGTTTTTCCAGGCACAGAGCTTGGAGATCAAAAGGACTCACTCACCTCTGAAGGGGACTGTTCTCCAGAGCTGCTGGAGGAGGACTTCGTTTGAGGGACTTAGGTGTTTGATGGTGCTGTCACATCCCAGTGGCCTTTGGGTTGTCTGAGAGATGTTGGCTTGCTGTGATCCTCATGCAGAAGCTACCTGGTAAGAAAACTGTGTTCAGCAAGTCTTTGTATTTTATCTTAAACCATAGACTTTTGCTCTGAGCAGGCAGTACTTTCTTTCAAAGGGCATTGGATGTTGCTGTTCTCCAGCATTGCTGTTTGGAAGAGGATTTTTGGAAGGAGCTGTGAGAGGTGGGATGCTGTGCTCCAAGCCTGGTCCTTCTGTCTGCCCCTTCTGGTGCATTTGCATGACACTATGTAGAGCTCTCCTCGACCTCTTCTGGCTTCCAGGAGAGATTTCAGCTCCTGCATTTCCCTCAGGGCAGCACACAGAGCTCCTGGCCAGAGGGCTGAGGATGGCCAGTGCTTTTATGTGCAAGCAGGGAGTATGAGATTTGCTGCCAGCCAACACATGACTTCAAATACTTGTGCTCTGAGTCAGCCTGGCTCATCATGTCCCATCCTAGGAAGCAACAGCAGTGTCCAACAGCCCGTGTCCTCTCAGAGGGCAGGGCTTTCTGCTGAAGACAGGGAGTTGTCACCAGGCCTCTCCCTTTGCTGCCTCACCACCTTCCCCATTTGGCATCATTCCCCGCCTGAGCGTGGCTCCTCCACACCCTCCTTTCTTCTGTGCCCTTTGCTCAGCTCTGGTTCTGTGTTTGTTTTCTCTCCCACACTGAGTCTGTTTCATTCACTGCCCAGAATAATAAGAGGTTTGTTGAAAGGGTGCTGCTAAGTAATTTGTCTTCTTCATTCGTTCTCTCTTTGTTTAATGTTTGCTTTCACTGTGCTTTGAATACAAAATTATTAATTTCATCGTAGTTTATTTCAGTAGTATTTATTATTGTGGAGGCTCCTACACAACCCCTCTTACTGCCATAAAAATCTCGTAAATTAATACTTATAATCAGTTATGATGGTATTTTAATGTCCATTTCAAGGATACAATCTGAAGGCGGAGAACATAAACACAAGGATTTCCATCAGTTCTGGTGGCTGGTGTGAAAAACACTCAACCCAAGATCCCAGAGTGCAGAGCCTTTGTGGTATTGCCAGGGTGCATCCCAGTGCAGCCATGGCGTTGATGGACATCAATCCTGCAAACCAGTCCCCAGGTGCCTCTGACTAAGCCTGGGAAAAACAGAACACACAGTGAGTTATCACCTGGACAGATGTTGGCTTGGGCCTTCAGTATGCATGCAAGAACATTTACCTCTGGGCAAAGAAGTTTATTTCATGGCTCCATGCATTATGATGGCAGAACACTCATGATATCTGTAAGCCGCTGGAGAAAATATTAGTGGAATTTTTTTTCATCCAGAGAAAATCTGAAATGGAGGTATATTGGAGCAGATTATTAATATCCTCCCCATCTAAAATCTGGGAAATGGCTTTTAGTGCTTTTCTTTCCTTTTCCTTCCCCACTGTTAGAACCTATGTCAGACGCTGTCTTTTATCTGAAGTGGTTTCCCCAGAGACTTGTGCTCCATGCCAGTTCCAGATATTATTCAGCCTCTGTCCTTCTCTGAACATCCTGCTTTTTCCAAATTTTCAAGTGTGAAGTAATGACATTTTGCACCTAGTAAAAGGTAGTAATTTGGTTATATTGCATGCAATCTAATCAATAAGGTCAATCACTCAGGCTTTGCTAAAGGAGTAAGCAATTACGCAGTGGGCTTGGAGTACTGAGCTGCAGGTCAGTCACCCCTTGGCCAGCATTGCCTGCCCTGCTCTTTGTAAGGCTCCATTTCTCTCTTCTCCTTCTCTGCTGGTTCTGCTTTCATTTCTTCTGCCTCTCTCTTCCATTCTGCCCCTCAGGCTGCTGTTCTGCCTCTTTCCTCCACCTTTTTGTTCCCTTGGCTTCCTCCTCACACCCAAACTTGGTTCCTTGTTTTGTATCAGCAGAGCTACTGGGTTTTTTTCCTTTATTGGAGTTGTGCAACACAGCAAAGGACCACAAAGTGTCCCAGGTTAAAGCTGCCCATAAGCACGTGAAGGTACAGAGGCTGTCCTGGGGAAGGTTCAGGTTTGCAGGGTGTGTCCCTGTGCTGTTGCTTTACATTATCCTCCTGAGCCCTAGTGCTGCGTTGTGGAAACCGTGTGTGGTTCTTCCTCTGCGGCACAGCTGATTTTTGCAGGAAGCTGTGAATAGGTTGTATTCTTATGGTTGTGTGTGGTTTGGTGTTTGGGTTTTTTTAAAGCAGTGAAATTTTGTGTGAAACACCTTGTCTAAAATTCTGTGGATTTAGTGAACAGAGCTTTAAATACAAGGATGGAATACAGAAGAATTACTTGGCACCTGCATCTTCTAATATATTTGAACTAATGAGCTTTATGTGGTACATTTGTCTAGCTAAGCTGTAAAATTCTGTTCATAGTGATGATTATCATAAGAACCAGCTTTGCTAGCTGAGATGCCCATGAATACCAACAAGGCTTATTACCCTGGAGACTTGATTAGAATTGGGCAGAGAGCAGCTTGAAAGTAAGCAGCCTGTTTGCATTTCAAGTGAGCTGTAGTTGTAATGAAGACATGCACACCACTGTCACTTAGAGTTGTCTGTCAGTCTGTAGCAATGGAACCTCATGCTGGTGACAGGACAGGTGGCTGGAGAGTGCAGGAGGACACTGCTCCTTCTTTCTGATGGTTTTTCACCTTGGAGCAGTGAATCATGTGGCAATCCCAGCTTCAAACAGGATGCTGTCAAGGGGTTTAATGGATTTACAGAGAGAATCGATTGTGCACACGCTGGATGAAGTCTTCAGATGCCTCATTGAACACCAGCAAACCAAAGGGTTGTTATCCTTTCCCCTCTCCCCCCATTACCTCATCTGTCATCTGTTTGTAGCCTGCACTAATCTTCCTCTTTAGACCTTTATTGTGAGTTGGCCTTACTTGAAAATAGATTTTTGAGAACTGAATATGAACAAATCAGTCCGTTGCACATGGAAGTAAGTATTTTTTTCTTTTCCTCTCCTCGGTGGTAAACATGCTTCACAGTATGAGCATTGTTAATGCAAATGCCAGCATCTTTTTGATACTCAATGGCATTTTTGATGAAGGCAAGGGTTGGGGTTACCAAAGTGGATGGAACATGACTTTTTATGCTGCAAACAAGAACATGGAGATCTCTTACACTTGAAATTATAAAGATGTGTTTTGTTCATGGTTTCACGCTCCTCTGTACAAACAAACCTTTATCTCTCAGGCTTGTGTTTAGTCTTTAGAAGTGGCTGGTACTAATTAGAGACAAATCAGGTGAAAAACAATGAGTCATGTTGAGGAAAAGATGTGGGCTTTTTTCTGTTGAAGCAAAGTGTTTTACATGTACAGTCTGTATTTCTGGTTAAGCAGGAGGAGATTTTCATGTCCTGCCAGGGTATTTTTAAGTATTAAAGTAATAGCATAAGAACCTAAAACAGAAAAAAAAAAACTTTTTTACGATCATGGGTATGTTACACCACTAAAGAAGTTGCCATCGTGGCACTGTAAGTTCTGTGCTGTGCTTATGGGCTGAAAAATTCACACTTGACAGAGCTGATGGCACATCTTCATACCCCTGATAAATTCTCAGTGTATTTGGTTTCATGTGCAGCCTTCCTTTTGCACAAACAGCTGGCTAAAACAAGCTATTCTGACTTTTTCTGCTCTTCACTTTGTCTCCTCTTCCTCCTTTGAAATTTTCCCATTTGAGTCACTGCAATATGTTAGGTACTCATGTAGCTCGCCCCCTCACAAACATACGTGCCCATGGACTTTTTTTGGAAACTTGTGTTCCAAACTCACAAGGCTGCACCCCTGCCAGTTTGCTGTGTGGGTGTGCCAGGAGCAAATTATCAATTACTGACAACGAGAGAAATCTCCAGGATGGAGTAGGCCCTGGAGATACCCAGAGAGTGTTTCTTCTGAGGTTCCTGCAAGGATAGAAATCTGGTTATTTCAGTGGATTGCAGAGCATGGGGTGACATCAGGCTGGCAATCTGTCACCAGTGGGGTTTCACTTAGGCCCAGTGCTCTTCAGCATCTCCATAAACACCTTGGACACAGGTCTTAAAGGGATACTAAGAAAGTTTGTTGATGGAACTAAATTGGGAGGAGCTATTGACTTCTTTCTGAGGTGTTTTCTGGAATTTTTTAGGAGGAATTTCTTCCCTGAAGAGGTGATTAAGCATTGGAATGGACTGCCCAGGGAGGTGGTGAAGTCACCATCCCTGGGGGTGTTTCAGGAAAGACTAGAGGTGGCACTCAGTGCCATGGCCTGGCTGACCATATGGGTTTTGGTCGTGGGTTGGACTTGATGATCCCAGAGGTCTTTCCCAACCTAGTCCATTCTGTGATTCTATGGGTTAATCCCATATGCTATGGTTATGAAGGATGGGCCTAATCCTAACCCTACACAGATGCTTTTTTGTACTGTATTTGTGTATCTTCAAAGATTTTGCTTCTCCTCTAGCATTTAATTTCTAATAATTCCTATATTAAGCAAATGTTTTAAGGAGAAGGGAGGGAGTACATGCTGCTTGTAAAGCTCTGAATTGCTTATTAGTGTAAGCTGCATCATCCCGCAGGGGCTCAACACAATCATCATCATCATCATCACATCTCTTTTTGTGCACTTGCCTCCCCTTTCTTTTTCCACTCAAGGAAATCAGAATCTAAAAGGAAGCCTTGAAGTTTGGCTTGTTTGAAAAACCTCCAGATTTCTGGCTTGCTGTCACTGTCATCATTGAACAGCATTGCAGTCAGGTACCATGGTGATCTTAAACACTGTCACACTGCCTGCATGTACTTGTCAAATCATTTTTGTAAGGTTTTTTTATTGCTTTGATTCCAAGATGCTGAAACAAGAGGCATATCTGATCCCCACTACAATGTCAATGCTATTTACCTGAGAAGAAACTACTTTTTAATGATTTGCTTGGTGCTTATCAGCACCTTACTCCTTTGTACGGCTGTAGCTGCACAAGAACAGCTTCTGACATGGGAGTCTGCTTGAGGAAAAATGCTGATCGCTAAAATACAAATGGAGCTCTGCTTCTGGACATGGGTTTCAAATGAACACTGGTAAAGAACTCTCTGAAAGTAGAAATACAAAACAATATTCTCTTAACTTCCCTGGCCTTTGACTTGCTCAGGAAGCAATTCTTAAAAGTCTTCTTCTGGGCTTTAAATGATTTTCTAAAATGTGGAAAATGCATTGCACACAGACCTCAAGGCCATGGCCACAGGTGAAAGAGCAGAACCAACTCAGAATTGTGTTTAGACATCCCTTGTGACAGCAGGGGTATGTAATTTCCCTTCCCTGTGATTCCAGAA
Organism: Nicator chloris; assembly: GCA_013400495.1. Classification (NCBI taxonomy): domain Eukaryota; kingdom Metazoa; phylum Chordata; class Aves; order Passeriformes; family Pycnonotidae; genus Nicator; species Nicator chloris. Next base: position 102,640 of record WAAE01004308.1, read on the forward strand.
CCATATTGGAGTCCCAGGTACAACAGTATCCTCCTCCCTGGGGGTATAAGAGTGGTTAGTTGTGGATCTCATTTTGGTTTTTTCCTAGAGACTGTAGCTGAAAGGTTCAGCTGCAGTCTTTAGGAAAAAAAATAAAATTAGATCCACAATTAGTACCATGATCCAGCTGATATTATCCTGTGAGGGATGGTGCTGGCAAGGGTTTGTGCTGTCTCTAACCCAGTGAGATTGGAATTCCTAGTTCTTCCTAACCTGAAGCATTCCTTGTTTTCGCAATCAAAAAAAGCTTTCTTTTGAGAGGCTGTGAAGTTTAAGAAAGCCAACAAACAAGTTAATGACAACTTTAACTATAAGCATACCATAATTGTTTCTTTTTTTTCTCCTAATTTGTGGCTCACATAAGGATCACGTGGCCAGAAGCACCAGAAACTAACTTACTGGGAAACTGGGGCAGGGGCTGGAAATAAATCTTTGAGTGGGAGAGCTTTCTTCTGGGAGAACTTTTACAAATATAAAAATTGAAACACAGAAAATCTGGTTCTGTTACATCTAAATAACTTGTTGTGTTGGCTTGACAAAGGCTAATTTTCGGCATCTAGAGTAAAAGGGAACTTCTACTGATTTTTGAGAGGGTTATTTGTTATTGATCTCGGAATCTGAGATTCAAAATAGTTTCTTTTTTCTCTCCTACTTCAAAAAGAAGGCCACAGGCTCTTCCTGGGGCTGATCCCTGCGACACCTACCTGAGGTCAGGCTTCCTGGGCAAATCCCTGGGGTTTTGTGTTCATTCAGCTAAAGCTCTAAGGCTGGCCTTGTTTTTTGAAAAAGAGTCCAGAGAGCAAGATAAGGCTCGAGGTAATGAATTACTGTTGTACTAATGGCTTGTGTTTCACTGAGGATGTAGCTGATATGTGGCAATATCCCTGCCTCAAAGAGGTGGTGTTGTTGCAGCAGGAATTCTGAAAATATTGCAGGGGTTTGTTTACTTCTATGAGGACTTGAATTCCAGGTTTTCTATGGGATACTCATCTTCCCTAGTGTAGCCTCCTTACACTGGGCTGCCTGTTTTCCTGCTACGCAGGGGCTTGGGATGATGTCAGAAAATGTGAATTACGGTGAAAGGAGTGGAATTACTCAGAGTTTAGTTTGTTCTCCCTCCTGCCAGCAGCTAAAGGAGAGGTTTTGTTTTCCAAGTTTAGTGCCAGAATATCAGTGACGTTTCTGACAGATGCTGTTCTCCTGAGACATGGCAGTACTTCATTCTTTTTCAGCTTGGCTGGACCCACAGAGTCTCAGTCTGCAGGCAGGGTGTTTTTTCCCTCAGTACTATGGATCCTGATACACACTTTTGGAGTATTTCTTCAAGCTTGTTGATAGTGGGAACAGTTTCCTGGAGCTTGTATTCAAGGTGCCAGAGGTATCCTTGGAAGAGATCTTTTCCCTAGGGGGATACAAAATTAATGTGACCTGATGGGCAGTTGGAATAAAAACAGCAAAGAAAGCAACAACAAAACACAAAATTCAAACGGCTGCCTCAAAGAAGTACAAGCTGACATGTGGGAAGATTTATTCCCCACCTAATATTTGACAGGCAGAATTGTTTCTGAATGGTGTGTGTTGAGTCTTTGTAGGTTCTTTGTGTGGTCAGTGGAGGGAGAAGCTTCTCCAGGGAGTGGCTCAGGTCGATTCAGAGGGCAGATTCAGCCTGACAAAGACTGCCTTAAGCACTGCAGCTAATGTGGCTTGGGGTGAATACTCCTCAGTGTGGTTTGTTGCACAAATATTTGTAAAACCCTGTTGTTTGCTCAGTCAGCACCTCGAAAAGCCACCTTCCAAGTTCAACTGATGCAGCAAAGAGAAGTTTGCTTGTGGTACCGATGCATGTGTTCGCTGTCCGTCCTCGGGGAAGATGACTGTTCATCATCTTTTCCTGTCCTGCCCCTTGATCCCTCCAAAACCACATACACTGATGCTTTGAGTGGCAGCATTCTCCTGCCTCTTTTGGGAGGTGACACTATTTAATCTTTTTGTAGCCAGTGGGAAGAAGAGATGAAAAGAAAGGGTTTGCTGTGAAAGAGATTTTTAGTGAGGTATTTGTCTCCTGTTAACTCGGTGACATTGTAATAGCTGTGCCTGTAACATTATCCTTAAGTAAAAGCTGAGAGTTTGCTGATCGTTCCCCTCCAGAGCTGGAGTGGTGTCCTGTTCCCTCCTGTGTCTTCTACACTTTGACTTCTCAGTTTTTAAAAGAAGGAAATTCAAGGTGAGTGCAATTTTTGGTGAGGGTTGCACATTTATAAAAGTTGTTATACAAATAATGGAAAAATACTTTTATATCGATTTAAAAAGAGGGAATTTGTTCCTCTAATGCTCTAAATGAAACAGTCTTCATCCACGAGCTGATGAGCTGGTGCCCACAGAAATATTTCTGTGTGGCTCTGAGTAGTTTTCTAGACTTGCAACGAAAGATGTGAACACCTCAGCAAAAACAATTAAACCTCTTTAATTCTGCTTTCCTTTTTCTTTCTTTTGCCTGAGACTGTTTTGCCTTTATTAGTCTTTAACAAGTGTATCTTTAGATCTTAAAGATACAGAATAATTTAAATTTAATATCATATCAATATTTTTATAGTGAATACCCATCACAGTATGAAAGATTTATCATAAGGTTAAGAAAATTATTTAGACATTCTGTCTTACAAAACTGTAGAAAACTCTTATGTATCCAGTTGCTGACTGTGTGGTTTGGAGCAGGAGGGACTGGATTTGACAGCATGGCTGTAAAGACAGAATTCAATCCAGGTTGTTTTATCTTTTCATTGGAAGATGTCAGTGTGTTAAAAAAACCAACCATTAATTCAACGTTGAAGCATCACCTACAATGGAAACATGAATTCCTTTCTGTCTGAGCAGGAAGCAGCCAGCACTATCTATGGAGTTTTTTCACCAGGGATAAATCCACAGGAATGCCTGCTGACCTCTGTGTCTTGAAGTTCTATCTTAACTTAGCCTGCTTTCCCTGGATATCCTGTGCACTCCTTGGGTGAGGGAGTTTCATGCCAAGGAGCAGCTCTGCTGATACTCAGTATTCAGAAACTGCGTGAAAAAAATGTACCAGGAAATATGTAGGTCAAAAAGAGGGAAATTTTAGTCAAGGTTTTATTGGTAATATTTTTAATAATAATAATTCAAATATTTTTAATATTTAATATTGTAAACCAGCAAAAGAGTTGTGTGCCTCTACTTCTTAGGAATTTTGTAAATATTTCTCTTTGAAACTACGTATCAGATAATTCATGGCTAAGGGAAAACCTCTGTATTTCGGTGAGTGGCTTTCTGTGGAAGGAGCTGTATGGCCAAATGCTGCAGTGTGACTGATACCAACTTAAAAAGACTTCCCAAATCCTCACATTTTGATGCTATCAGCTGTCTATGTTACCATAATGTTGTGTGTACTGACATGTAAAAAAGAAAAAAAAAAGAGCAGAAGACAGTGTTGAAGTGCTGGGCTGTAGCAGTTGGGTGTTCCTGAGCAAAGTGTTTGGCTTTGGAACAGGAGAGCTCAGCCCACAGCAGGCAGATTTTTTAAAGTTACAGTTTTGCTTCTGTTCTTCTCAGCATGCTGAGAACTTTGGTTTTGTAGCATTTCTGCAGAACAAGGTTAAATTCTTTCAGGACAAGTTCATTGTATCTGACCTGGAAAGGGGAAAAAAAAAAAAAAGTCTTTTATCTCTTAAGTGTATTTGAAATGAAAATGAAAGAAAAACAGTAAACAATGATGGAGACAGGGCTATTTCTGTCATGATATTCTGCCTTCTGTCCCCTGTGCCCATGCTGTAATTTATCGTAGCATTTGTGCCTGCGTGAGGTGAGTTCCACACCAGCCTTAAATCATTTATGGATTACCTCTGCAAAGTGATGTTTTGCAGAGAGTGCAGGGAGGAGAAGCCCTTTTGCCTTGTGTTGTGGCATCTGGGAGTCAGAGGAGTCTCTCCACATTCTAGCAGGGAAGATGTTTCCCTGCAAAATTCAGCTTTTTTCATATTGGCTTGCTCAGTGCCCGGTGAAACGCGTAGTGGGGGAGACACCTCACAAAGAGGAAGCAACACAGCATCTCCTTTATTATCAGTGTTTCAGTTTAGCACCTTTAGGCTTTGCTCCATGAAAAACATAGCTAAAGCTGAGCTTGTCTTACGTTTTATTTCTTCAGATGGCTGTTTGGCATGTTCGTGTGGGAAGTATTAAGTCTTCTGTCGTTTTCTGTGCACTGAATTGCAGTCCTTGTTGCAGTGCCTGCTTGTAAAGTCACATCTCCCAAGAAAGGCGTTTTTGTCTGGTGAAGTGCTGATGGTGAAGTGCTGATAGCCAAATCCTGGCGAGCAGCGCTGTCTGCCCAGCTGGGCAGCGCTTGGATTCTCACGGCTTTGCTGCTGGGCTGGGCTGGGATCTGATGGAGGACATTAACTATCAAGATGCTGATGCCTGACTGTTTACAAATAGGTCCTTGAAAAAGGTTTTGGGGCAGGGTATGTTTTCCCAGGGACATGGTTTGTTTTTCCAAGGCGTTGCCCGCCATCCTTTTGCACCAGAGCTCTGGCAGCTGTTGAGGTGGCCACCCTTGACACATCCCTGTGTCAGAATGCCCTATGGTTCCTTAACTACAGTCTATCCAGATCACCTGAAAAGCTTTAGGGACACTTTGTGACCTTAAGCCATGCTCAGGTCATTCATGAGTATGAACCCAGCCCCTCACCCCGTCAGGGCCCCAGGCACGTTCACTGTGTTCACTGCTGAGGGTGGAAGGTTTACATCAGCTGCTGTTCAAATAAACATAATTGGTTTGGACTTTACTTTTTGGACAATACACATCAATTGTATGACGAGGCTTTTATTGGGAATTACATGTTTGCTTTTTTCCTCATAAAGTTACTTATGCACCAACAGTCCTTTTTTAAGAGACTAGTTAATTGTAGACACATACTGTTATCTCCTCAAGTTACCCCTGTGAGATGTCCGTCACCCATCCCTGAGCTGCTAAGCCTCACTTTCTAAGAGGGGATTTTAATGAAATTGTGTTTTATTCTAAATGAAAGTGCCTATTTCTAAGCATACTGTTTGTTATTTTAGTGCTAAATCTCATAAAATATAGAAATATTTAATTACTACTGTTGTTCAGGAAATCTGGAATTCATTGCATATATAGAAAAATACTCTGGTATTTTGTTCTTAGTTGATGACTAAACTTTGGTTCAGAAATAATTGGTAATCCTTCAAATAGTACTTGTTCTTAGGATTAGCTAAGAGTGGGTACTCTTTGTCCTAAAGGAGGGAGAAACTGATAGTGTTCAATATTTGTCCAGCTGTCTTCCTACTCCTCCCATAAGTACTTAAACCATATGTAAATAATCACTTAAAGTCCATTTTACATTATTTTAATTAAAGCCATCTCTGCTTCCTCTGTAACTTCTCTTAGAAAAACCACCTATAACAAAAGTTTTTATGACATGTTTGGCATGAATAAACCATCAGGTTTTACTAACTTTTTAAGCCTGTTTATTTAACTTTCAGAAACACTTGGGAGAAAAACATTGTTCAAGAAAGGATGATTTACGGAAAAGCCTTGTTGAAGGTCATGGTCTTTTCCTATGTTCACTTTGTATTTTTCACAGGCATCTGTTACTTAGAATATCTTCAGGTTCGGGGTTGTTCTGGAGTTTATTTGGAATGCTTAATGACAAGCTTCAGAGGGAATATTTGTAATCCTGTGCCTTGGGGAAAGTGTCAACAATTGATAATCCAGGACCAGGAGTTCAGGCTGAACCTGGGGAGTTGCTGACTGTAATATATCCTGCGCTGTCACATACCTGAAAAGCTGAATAACCATTTTCTGATTTTCTTTCCTGAGACTGTGCAGCTGAGGCTGCTGCACTGCTCTGCACTGGAGCTCTGTCAGGAGCCTGTAGGTTTGCTAGTTCTGAGGAAAATAGAGGATAAACGCACTAATTTTGTCTCTAATTCCTTTGGCATGCATAACGTTCAGAGGATAAGGAGGGAACGATGCCTTTTAAACTGGATCGTTTGTTTTGGTCTTTAAGGGCAACAAGCTATTTTTAGAGCTTTATCTGTTGTGTGAGTTAACTGAGGTGTTTTGAAGTTCAGTCCAACACCAATAGGGATTGTTTTACCAGCAAACAAGAACAACTTTGTTTTGTAAGTTGAAGTCAGTGTTTAGTTACTCTGTCCCTGTTTTTTTGTGGATCACAGTTGTGACAAGATTCAGGACATAGTTAGCAAGTGAGGTTGCTGAAACCAGTGCACCCAGGGAGCAAAATTGAAAGGGCTTTGGAAATGCATTTTGCTTTTTTTCACATGGATTGCCCAACATAACTTTGCTTTTCATGTTACAGAACGTGGATTGTTTTATATAACTTGCTGATGAGCTCATTGGTGTTCAACAGCATAAATTAATAAACTCAACCCAGATGAAGCACCAGCCTCAATTAAACCTTTCATTAGCAGATTCCATAGACCTTCATTTCCTACATTTTTTGGGACAAACTTCTTAAGCGGTATCAATAAACAAAGTCATAAAAGGCACATGCTGAAGCTTTCTGGTGATCCTAAGCTAATTCCTTATGTGCAGAGGGATTAAGTCCTTGGCTGGGACCAGGAGGGGCCAGTGAGCTGTAGCCCAAGTGCTCTCCTCAGATGAAAGTAGGAGATTCTCTTCTCTCACCATACACTTCTTAAACCATGCACTGAGATTCCCAGATGATACTTTATGGATAAATTTACTACCAGCCTTTTGAGAGTTAGCACACTGAGTGCTGTATTGATTAGGGTACTGAATGCTTTGCTCTGTCCGCCTTTAACCTGTTAGATTTTCCAAAATGTGCAAGTAAAGACTTAGGAAAAACAAGTAATTATTGCTAATGAAACCTTCAAATGGGAGTAATATTCAGCTGAGCAAGGCACTTCAACATCAGCACAGGGCATTACACTCACCCTTACTCTACTGAGAATATTCAAGCCTTGAATTAATCAAGGTTGCTGGATGTAGTAGCAGAGGTTTGCAATCTCAGGTTTGGCCTTTGGTGGATATGGAAAGAACTCTAATTAGAGCTCCGATTTCAAAAGCACACACTGTAGAAAACTGAAAACCAGGAGAAAAGCCTTTGTCAGGCGAGATGCTTTCCTCAGTTCTTCATGGATGCCTGGATGGCCTCCCTTTAAAAAAACAAAAAATTGAAATACAGATGAAAAATTCCTTCAGCCTCCTGGAATAACGTCTGGAATTGCAGATGGGAGACAGTCCCATTGTTTTTAGTTCTGCCTGATGTTTCTTCTTCTGGGCATTAATGATCAGCCTTCTCCCGGTATAGGGAGCTTCAAAGGTCTTCAAAAGACACTGGCTTTTTCCTTATTTTGTGTGGGAGGAGGGGTAGGTGGGACTGCTTGCTGCCAAGACTTGAGTTTCTGAGGTGGCAAGACTCAAATGCAGGGGTTTTTTTCTGTGAATGTGAGGATCTGAAAGATTCCTTGGTCATAATCTTGGGTCTTTCACATCCCCTCACCTTCCTCTGAGTTTCAGGATACAAAGCCTATCTTGCAGCTCTGAAAATTCATCCAAGCTTGAGGTTGGCTGTAAGCTGCCTGCTTGTATTCATCTCTTGCTCACCAATGCCTTTTAAAAAGTCCATTTACTTAAAAACAAGTCCAGTTGTTGTCATCTGACAGAGGCAATTGATTTGTGTGAGAAGCAATTGATCTGTGGGGTTCTTCCCTGCTTCTTCAAAACCCTTTTTTTATTTCAAAGGAAGACAGTCTGGATTTATGGGTACTGTCATTAATGGGAGGCAAATACATCTAGAATTCATGTAAAGCTCACTTTGAAGGATAAAAAGCAAGAGGCACATGAGCATTTATGCAAACATTAAAGCATCGCCAATATAAACATTCATAGGTAGCATCATCTCATCTCAAACCTTTTCAGGGTCTTTTTTCTTTCAAGAAGGAACTATAATGATATTTTTGGAAACTAGATTGGCTAGTGATTGAGCAAGATAAAATCCACATACAACCTGGTTCTCTATAAAGCTTATGCAACAGGTTTGCAGCCTTACACGAACTGTTCCCATGCTGAATGTGATACAGCTTTGTGTAACAGGAGTCTTATGTCATCTCTGCAATTTCTAAAGCAGAACTGGGTAATCCATGAACAGAACAGTAAAGGCATTAGAGACTAAATGGGAGACTAATGACTACTGATGGATTACTGAATTTCCGGTTTTGAAGCTCTCAGCGTGGTTGCTTGCCTTGTGAAGTGGCATCTCTTTTAAATAATCACCCTGGTGCAGGCATTAAAGGAAAAGTTTTGCAAGAACTTTCTTGCTGCAACAGGATTCATATTATTGAATTGGGGATGTTTGCTTTCTTGTGCAGAGCACACAGATACTGCAGAACATAAAAGTCTGGTAATAAACCCAGTCCTTGATTAGATATTTAAACTATGTGGTTGTCTTACTGTTCTCCTCCTGTGAGTGGGGTGCTTTGTACAGCCTTCCTGACTGTGCTTTTCCTAAGCGCTTCAGGCACGTGACAGAGTAATTTAAACAACTTGTTGGATTGAGGAAGAGGAAACTTCTGAGAAACAGGTGAGAAGAATCTCAAGCAGAGTAATTCATTGCCATGGCTCTCCTCATGCAGTCAGAGGTGGCAGCTTTCTGGTGGCACATTCCCAGGAAGGGCCATCCAGGAGCCCTCTGCTCCCCAGCCAGACATGGTGTTTTACCAAGAGAAGCCAAACTCCTGAAAGGTCTGATTGTGTTTCAGGCTTTTTCTGATAACAAACCTTCAAAATCATGCTAAGGTATTGAAGCATGTTTCTGACACAGATTTTGTTTAAAGGCTGCTTCAGATTTTACTTTCCCATCCTGAGTTGTGTTGTTCTTCACAGGAAGTAAGTCTCAGAGTGCTCAATTATGTGCCTTGTCATATATGATTGTTTCCTAAAAGGAAAGAGAAGAAAATATGGGCTAATTTTGATTTCTTCAGCCAGAAATCTTTGGGGTGTGTTGGGTGATTATGTCTGTTGTAAAAGTTTTGAAGAGATTTCTTCTCCCTCAGCAAGAAACATTTCTGTATTCACTTTAAAGAGTGCTGGCCTGTTGTGTCACCTGTGAAAGCATTTGTACTGATGGCAAGTTGTCTTCTCCCCAAAAAGAAACTGTACCTCCTTCATTTACTGTGGGCTGCTGCACTTGGTAACTCCAAGGATGGACCATTCCTCCATTTTTCAACTTCTACACCATATTTTTCCCCAACAACCTTTTTCCTACTATTGTTTTCTTTTTGCTACATCTGTTCCTCTTTCCCACTTCATGCAAAACCACATTAATCATTAACATTCGTACGTGTGGCTGAAAAATGGCCTTTTCAAAGCTGCTTTTAGCTGAGCTGTAAATATTGAGCAGCACATCCACCAGTACCTGTGGGACACCACTTGTTAAATACTGCTGCTATTAAGTGCTCCAGGTTTGCATCTGAGGGGTAGTGGTGTGTTGCTGCACGCTTTGGGATGCTCAACCCACGGATAACAGGCCCAAAAAATGAACAGCAGAATTAGGAAGAGAAGGGACATGACTCAAAATGAGTGTAGCACATGCTGGTATTAAGCCCCCTTCTATTTAATACGGCCTTGGGACAGTGCCTTTAGCATGGGATCATCTTTTTGGAGTTGTGAAGCCTGAAATATTTTGCTGTAAGTGCTGGACGCTTTGGCTGTGTCACACATGGGTGGCTCCAGAGCAAAAATATGGGTTTGTGGTTTAGGAGGTTTGTTTGGGGTTTTTTTAAGGGAGAAAAACAACCCAACAACTCTGTTTTGCCCTTCGTATCTGAAAACTAAGAGGACAGGGATTAGAGCTTTTACCTAAGACAAAAAATTAGGAAAGCTGCTTTTCTGGCCATTTTATCTAATAGCAATAAATCTCATTGAGCTGAGTGCAGCTGTCCATATGGATGTGGCTATTCTGAGACTAAAGAACTTTACACTGTGCTACTGGTATGTCAGACCTGGGTGCCAGACTCTTTTTGCTCATGCAGTAGTTATGTTCTGGTGGGTGAATGTGTAGACATCAAATGCCACCCCCTCATTATAGTTAGATAAATGGGTGTTAGCTGGGCGAAAGTATGGTTATTCATTTTTTAATGAAAAGAAAATGGCTTCAGATGTTCTCTTTCTGGTGATACAATCTCTATTCAATGTGTTGTCTTTTGAAAGTCTAATCCCAATTCTAACCACTGTGGGTTTTGTTATTCGAACTTATTTCCAGCATGAATACCCCTCCCAGGCTATTATTCTTACAATGCTTAAGACTCTTGTTTAAAAAGTAGGTAGCTTGGAGTTTAATGCAGCCAGGTCAGTAAATAAGAATATTTTTTCAGCATTTCTATCCCTCCATCCTCCCCATCCAGACCTCCTGAAGGGGACCTCTATTTTTATTGTCCCTTAAGGATGAGGTTATCTCAAGTCATTATACCCATTTTAAAGGGATGAGGGGATGGTCCAGACAGCTGTTACTGTCTTCATCCTGTTCATGAATGATCCAAAGAACAGAATCCAATTCCTGGAAGCTCTAGAGCTTTGTTTTTCATTTCAACTAATTGTTTTCTTGAAATAATGAGCAGTAGTGACTTCACAAAGCACGGTCTCCTGGCACCAAGATCATTAATGACTCACTGTATCTTTAGTAGCAGTTAAAAATATGCTTTTCCACACTTTGAAAAAGCCCTGGTAGTTTTGCTCACAAAAGAAGTGTAATGTGTGGTGGGAGTGAGTGGAGATGTATTTCCTTATAATTTTCTATTCATGACCATTTTGAGGCACAGAATCCAAGGCAACCAAAAACTAGCAAGAAAAGAGGGTTGCGTTAGAGGTCTGGTCCAGATAAAAAATATTGTCTGGGGTGTTTTTTTTTTGACATGGCAAATGATCCTCTTGCCTCCTCCTTAACTCCTCTACAGAGATGCAGTGCAAGGACCACTTCATGTTTTTGAGGCTCATCTGCAGTGGGAACATCAAAATTAGTCCCCTGTTCGGGAAGACTTCGGCTTTCTTGGAGATTTCATGATGGAAATCTCATCAGACACATTCTTGAAGAGCAGTGCTGGAGGACAGTGGAGGGAGGGGAGTGCATTATCCACCTGGGATAACCTTGGGAGAGGTTTCCAGCAAGGGAAATCCCCCATGACTCCTCTCAAGTGGTTCACAGGCAGCTCCATTCTCATCCCTACTTGTTTTTTCTTGTGAGAGCAAGTGACGTAGAGCCCCTCACTGTCTGAACTGCAGGTGCACCTCTGAAGTTGCTGCTGAGGATTGACCACTGACTCTTTCCAGCCCGAGGTCTATGACTGCACTCCCCTTGGATCAGCTCTTGGGAAGATCGTGTGATAGGAAAAACACAGTGAGGTTAAAAAACCAGAAATCCAAATCTGAAATAGTCTGTCCCTATTTTATTGTTTAAAATTCCACCTGAAAATTGTACTAATTCCTTTGCAGTAGCGCAGGATTTCAAGAGTGGATTCAGTGTTCCTTCTGGAACATCCTTCTGTGATGTTTTTCAGCCAGGGTATGTTGTTCTGGTTTTATAGCACACCAAAGATGTAATTGATTCCTTTGTGTGACTGCCTGGGTTTCTTAAAAGGTATAGTGGAAGTTACTGTTTTGAAAGTTACTCTTTTTGTGTTGCGTTTTTGGTGCAGGGGGTGCTCTGCTGGCACACAACCACAAAAATCCCAAACCACAACCAAACACTGCCAGTGCATTGGTTTGAAATGAGAAGCTGAGGTCTGTAATGTCAGTTTAAGGTATTTTATCAGCATTTAATTACAATCCTTTGTTAAGTGGCTTCTACATACAGAAGTAGCACAAACCCATTAAATGGTCATGCTGAGTTCTCTACAAGAACTTGTTTGTTGGGAATCCAATCAAAGGAGGTCAGAAATGCCAAATTCTCTCCCTGGTTATTTCAGAAGCTCCATAGTACCAATACCTTTTTCATAACTCAGGCTGATGTTTTAGAAATACTTTACATGTTTACAACTTGTTTCCAGAAATGTTAATTGGGCTTGTGGGATGAAAGGCCATTCCAAATGTAAAACTGTTTCCCAGCACTCTTTATCTCAGGATAATCCTTTTTTTCCAAGGAAATTAAGGCACATTTTATAACATCCAGCACTATATTACCAAGCCTACAGCAGAGCAGAGTGAATGCAGGGAACCCAGCATGTGCCATCGTTTTTCCTAGAACCTTTTAGCTGTTCATCAAACTTGGTTTTCAATTTCTGACCAGATTTGGCCCTTCTGAAAATGAAACTCCACTTTTGGCTTTGCCTCAGGCATGGAGCAGGCAGGTCCCATGGGTGTTGCGCCTGCACAGTGTCCTGGGCTCTGCTCTCCCTGCAGATGCCTTGGCAGGCTCTGGGAAGTTAATCCCAACGGTTCTGTGGTGGATACAGACAACAGCTAACATGACTTGAGCCTAGCTTTGCTAATTAATGCATGATTTAAAAAAAAAAATCTCCAGAAGGGAGATGAAATGATGCTTTTGAGGAGCAGTCATTTGGGTTTTGTAAACCCCACTGAGCTCCGTGTGTGTTGTAAAGGCTTGAGAAGGAAGGGAAAACCAGGAGTGCAAGTGTTGGCTGGTCAGTGAAAATCCCTGTTCAGCATTCAGCAGGGGGTCAGATAAAAGCAAGCTTGAAGAATGGGAGGAAATAAACCTGAAAATCAAATTATTTATTGCTGCTGCAAAATATGTGCTAATTCCTGTCTTCTAACCTTAAAGAAAGATGTAATAGACATGGAAAGATGTAATAGGAATTAGCAGAGTTAGGAGAGACATGAAAATCCTGCAGGCAGGCAGAGAAGACAGACATTCCCTGTTCTCGCTGGCATTTTTGCCTTTATATGCAGGTCCCTTTTTTTCCTTCTACCCCTCAAAATAATCCAAATCTTTCTATTCAGGTTCCACGACCTCCCAGCCTTTTCACAGGTAAGGGCTTATCTTCCCAGGAGGCAGGGGGTTTGAAGAGCAAGATATTTAAACCAAAACCAGGTGTTTTTATCACAGTGCTGCACAGTTAGTCCTGCCTTTGTTAGCACCTTTTGGTCACGAGGGCAGCAGAAAGAACAGCCATCGGTACAAACCCCCAGGGTTGCCAGGATTAAAAATCCTGTGCTGTGTTTTGATACTTGAAAAGAGAAGAAGCACGTGCATTTTAGGGACACAGGTCCACTCACAGATTTTACTGTAGTTCCACTTCAGGACAGCTGTCTAAAACCAGGCTACAGCATTTGGCATTGCACATCATCCTCCCCTTCCCTGCTTCTTTAGTAGGGGTGGCTTTGAGTTGTATAATGCTGTTCTCCATCTCATCTCCCTGCCTGAAATCACAGCATCATTCAGTTTTCTTTTATCTGAGATCTGCTACGTGACGACTTCTCCCACTCAACAGCTGCAGTGAGAAGGCAGGGAGTGGTGTCCCTGTGCCCACATGTGTGCCCTCATGGCCACAGTGTGCCAGACCAGCATGAGTTCCACAAGGCAAAGTCTTTGGTGCTTAGGTTGGTCTCCCAGGAGGACATCTTTAGCCTAATCCCAGGAATGGGGAGGAGATGAAATACATTCTATTTCTCACAGTCCTACAGCAAGAGCAATGACCTTACATCTGCCAAGGGGAGCCAGTCACAAATCTGACATTTTTCTGATGCAGGAGAAATAGGCTGTGGCGTTGCAGATTTACCCCTGATGAGACATGTGCACACTCTGCTAAAGGCTGGTGTCCAAACTGTGGGTGCAGGCCGAAAAAGACAGGTTGCTGTTGTGGAGAATTAAAAAAAAAAGAACACTTCTCCTCTGCTTCAAAGGCACAGAAAGCTGAATGAGCCATTCACATCATCTCCATTTTCCTCAGAAGTGGTTAAGGTCTTTTATATTTCGTTGCCTTCTTCTCCTCTTGTTCACGAGGAGAAAGAGACAACCAATTAAATATCTGATGTGGAAGAACTGAAGCCTTTCTTTGTGCAGAGGTACCTCTGATTCTCATGTATTTATTTTCCTATTCAGTTTGCATATGCTGAGTGGATTGCTTATTAATTGTTAAATGACTGCTCTGCAATTCAGTTATGGAAATGATTTCTACTTCAGTACCACTTGCCCTTGAATTGAGAATGGGAGGTCAACCAAAATTAGATAACTTCTCTTCAAACCTTTTATCTTTCTGGAAAAAAGTATGGTTCAACATGATGCCTGTCAAGAGGACCATGAAGTTCCAACCTTAAAACAATCCTTGTGGCTAAGCTGGTTTGGGAATCATATTGAGAATTGGTGTCCTGATCTGTCCTGATGAGACCTTTAAACAGATTAATTCAGGTTTGGTGGTGACTGTAGTGTGGAGCTGGTATTCTATTGCCCACATTAATTTGTAGAATGAATTGTGAAATCCACAGATTGAATAAAACAAAGTTGTAATTTTAACTGAGGCAAGGAGAGCTGTGTGGGCAGAGCGAGCAGTCCCTTGGCTTCAGTGGGATTCTGCTCAGGCAGAAATGTCCTCCCACGCTTGTCTCTTCAGGGTTGCACCTCCAGCTTCAGCTTTCACTGTGAGCCTTTGCTTTTCACCTTACACAAGAAAAGAGGCAGAAAAAAAGAAAAAGGAGTTATGTATTATGCAGCAAATATTACCAAGGACATATTCTGTGGTTTAAAAAAAAGAAAAGGACAAAAATGCAAATCTGGAGCTTTTCCTTTATTTTCAGAAGAGAGCTATACTCCCCTGGTGTCTCCCTGCTGGCACATAATGCTGATATTTCTGTGCATTTGATCCGAAGGTCACTGAGGTCAGTGCAGAGATTCTCAGTATCTTCAGCAGACTTTGCACCACACTGAGCAGGAGCTGCTGTTTTGCTGATAAATCTGAGTGTAATGCCTGTCCCGACGCTCTGGAACAGCAAGAGCAGCAGTGTTGGAGGGGCTGTAAACCAGGCTGGACTCTGAACATGTGGCTGCCCCCTTTCCTGTGGGAGGTTTCTCATGGTGGATTGAAAGACAGCAGTTTGCATTCTAAAAGTAGTGAGGAAAAAATACCTAAAATTATTTAGACCAGTTTTGTTGAGTTTTTTTCCCTGATTTGGCTTTTTTCCCCCCTTGTAAGTTCATACACTCAAATGGCAGAAAAATAACAAATACAGTTATTTTGGTCCCACTGAGGAAATGTGTTTGCAGTGGCCACATAAGTCTGAGTAGATTCTTTTGTCCTGATAAGTTCTATTTTCAGATCATCGGAAAGGTTATGGATAAATGCCACAAAAGCAGCAAAAGTAAAAAGCCTGTTTGGTCCGACTGCTTTGTCTTGTTAAATATTTTAAGAAGGAAAGCCCAGCTGAGTGCATGCTGGACTGCAGGCATATTTTCAAGACTTTGGTACCACCCGTTTTATGTATTTTTAGATGAGCAGTTCTGCCCAAATGCCAGTGACTTTTCACCGTCCATTTAAAGGTGGATTTGCTTGTAATTCCAGATGTGTGGGATCAGTATGCCAGGGACAGAGGGTTAGTGTTTCTGGGAGATGGGGATGCTGCTGGTGGCGTATATGCCTGTCTGTTGTGCCAGCCTTGTGCTCTCCCTTCTCTGATGGTAAAATTACCTGGAGCAAATGGATGCCTGGCGTTGGTGTTTGCTGTGAACACGCCCAGGAGAGAAGGGCTCAAACAACTGCCCTTCAAAAATTATTTCCGAAAAATGCCATTTTGCAGACACAAAAAATATTTGCTGTAGCTGGGTCATGCCGATCTCAGAGCTCAGGTGAAGAATATAGGGACTTTTTGAAATGAGGCTTTTTTGAGAGCATTACGTGTTGCCATTAAGAGATATAAATCAGCAGAGGATTTGCGTGGCCTTTACTCAGTACTTGCAAAACTTGCAGCAACCAAAATAAACACCTTTGTACTTTTAGTTCAGCTCTGGGTGTTGAAGCATTTCAGCAACAGGACCCCCTTACCCCTCATGTGCTCTTGTTTCAGGCAATTCAGGTGCCTTCTGGGGCACAGGGCAAATGTGCAGTGTTCAGAAAGGAGCAGAAAAGAGGATTTTAAACACGTCTTATTCCAAAATGGTGTTTCAGAGTAATTCTAATCTTTGGTCTCTTCTCTGAGAAAACCAGTTATGGCCTTGACTGAAGACTGATTGGAGTGGAAAACCTAAAATCCTCTGGCCTTTGCCATCTACAGGAGCCAGCATTGTCTGCTCTCATGGAAAATACACTGTTTTAGGGTTACAGAACCATAGAATGGTTTGTGTTGGAAGAGGATATTAATTTCTACTCAGCTTTTATATTTGGTGTAATACTTTCAGGCAGGACATTAATGGATTCCTGAGTCATTTATGCAACACGTAAACATGAAAGGGCTGTGGGGGAGCAAGAGCGATCTGTTTTGGGGCTGCTAACCAAGTTATTCAGCCTGCAAGCCAGTAGTACTCTCAGCCAGAATATGCCAGAATCCCAAATCACGCAGCCTCCTACAGGTTAGCAATTCTCTGCTCAGGTTTTTTAGTTCATTCTTTAACTGTGGGATTATTTCTAAATGCAGATTCCTTTAACTGTGTTGATTGGTTTGGTATAAAAGTAATTCTTACCCCCAGAGTTCGTTCCTATTTTCCTGGTATTGTTTGTTGCAGTAACAGAGAGGAGTGTGGTTGATGCTGACTTGATTAAATAGAAAGTTACATTAAAAGCACAGAAATTTCCTTGTGTCCTTACGAGTTAACCAAGTACATGGTCTTGGTGATAACCTGTTGCAAAAACATGCCCCAGTGGCAGGGAGAGTTTGATGCTCTGATAGGGTACTTCCCAAAACGTTTAAGAAAATCATAAATAATAACATAAAGTCATTGAAATGTAATTCTGAGAAAGTGGGGGGGGGGTAATGATAATGAGTGATGGTTGATTTTAATTTTTTTGCCATGCTGAATGTTAGGAATAGGTAGATTAAAATGTAATGAAAATTAATTCCAGATCTAAAGAATGTTCTCACTAGAAAAGCTGGATTTAGTGTAAAAGCAGAAGATGCCCCAGTAAAGACTCTTTTTCTTAGACTTATTTCACACTGCAATTAAGTGCTACAAGATTGAAAAACCAAGGCTAGCCTAGGTATTGGGAGATGGAACACGTCTAGGGAAAACTGTAGACTGATATTTCAGCTCCATGAGCAGCCTTAAAAGCACCAACCAAAGAAAACATGGCATTAAGAAAACAAGGACAGCTGTCAAACAAGGTAGAAGAATGCAGATCACAAGTGAGGAAGGGCATTTACCCTCTAAGGTCCTCTGCAGAGGACTTTGAGAGGAGAGCACCTCACCTTGCAGTCGTTCCACTGAGAGACTCTGTTAGTGAAGAGCTGACACAGCAGACAGGGCTTAAATAAGTGATGATGGAGCTTTCTCATTGCTGGTACTCTTGTGAGAGGGCCTGATGCCCTGCCAGAAATGGAGTTTTAAAATAGTTTTTATATAGTTTTCCATGTAATATGTATAACTATATAAACTACATATATATATTCTTATATATAGTTTTTATTTTAAATTTAGTTTTTTAATACATGTTATGTTTCAAATCTCACAGTGATATAAAGGTAATTTAATATTTTTTTTATGCTGGCTTTATGTGCTTCTGTGTACAGTTTGGTGAAACTTGCAGGTATCACTATCTTTTTTTTTTCTTTTAAAACCCCTTCATGCATTTCTTAGTTAATAATTTTAGCTCTGTTTACACCTTTGTTTAAATAGCAGCTGGCTCAAGACCCAACCAGAGTTGCATACCAGGGTCCCCAAGACAGTGTCATTAGCCTAAGCAGGTTAATTGATTTATGGCATGCCATTACACCTGTTTACCTCAAGCCAGTCAAACAGCAGAGGAAAAACTGCTCCTGTTAAAGATTAAACATTCCACACTCACTGTTTTAGGGTTTGAAAGAGCTGGAGCTCAGCTGTGCTTTCAAATGGAAACAGTCTTGATGTGCTTTCTTTGGCCAAACAATGTCTGTAGAGGCAGAGAGGGAGTCAGAGGAGTGTGTTTTTGCATTAATTTTTAGAAACAGTTCAGATACAGAGAGGTTTCACTTTTCATTCCTGCACCAGGAGTTAGATCACAACACTTTCTGTTTCCTTGTCTCAATCCCATTCCTATCTCAGGAAGGCAGAAGTTCTGGCAGTGCCTTTGGCTGGGATTACCCAGCCCTGCATTTAGTGGCCTTCAGCTATGAGCAGCTTACATTGTCAGTATTTCCCATGCCAGGCTGGATCCTTCCCCAAACTGCTTTGCCCATATCCAAGATCAAGACTATGTGGGAAAAAAATACTTTGGAAGTTTCTCCTTAAATACTTTTTTCTTTTCTTTTCTTTTTTCCAATAAGAAGTGCTATAATGGGGGAGGAAGGGGGGTTTGAGGAAAAAACAAACCTTGGAAATAGTAAGCTCAAGGTTACTGCAAGGTCAGAAAGGTGCCTCTTGATCGCCTCATGAAAAAGAATTGCCTTAAAAATTTAGGATACTCTGAACACCTCAAGGTAGAGTTTTTGTCTAGCAGCTCAGTTCCAAGAGGATTTAGCCTAAATTGAGCATGTTCCAGAGTCAAACATCCACCACTCTTCAGGGAGGGAGAACCATAAAGGGTTTTCTATTCCACGAAGCTCCTGTGGCTGCAGCAGATTTTGTGGGGTAGCCTGAGTCTCAGGTAGCTGAAGATGTTGTAAAAGGGTATTGGAGGAACCAGGCTTAGCAAACAGCAGTTGATCAGGTACAGCCACACAAAAAGTCACAGGCATAACCTTGAAAAGAGTCATCCATAAATGAGAATGAAGTCTGCATTTTGTCAGCATAAACAGGTCCTTTTTTTCTGCATTGTGTTGGTACCAGCAGAACTGTGGCTTTTATAACCTTTCCTTTCTGACCACAGTGAGCTGCTCTCAGCATTGGAATGTTTGTCTCCCCTCATCAGTCGAGGGTCTGGGTGAGGGACATCCGCAGTGTCCTCACAGCATCTGGGAACTGTGGTTAGCACTGAGTGCCCTTTCACTGGTGAACAGAAATCTGGGATCACTAATCCCAAACGTGTGCTGGACATCCACCACTTGTTCATTGCCAGCCTCTGTGTCTGCATCCTGTGGTAGAAGGTTTTTGAGTGGAGCAGTGGACAAGAAACCCCTGGAGCGATGAGTCTGTGCAGGGGCAGCACAAAAGGCAGAGCACTCAGGGTGGGATATGGGGAATGAATAAGGTCAAAAATCAGAAACAGGTGCAAATCAGTGTGATTTTTTTTAAAAATCAAAGAGAGAAATTGGAAGGTTTACAGAAACCAATGAAAGTTAATATCATTAGTCTGAAACCAGCAGAGCCATATAGGAAGGGGCTTTCATAAAAGTATTTTCCTTTTTTCTTGTTCATTATTAAGAATAATGTTATTCTTGTTGTTATAGATAAAGCAGCCAATCGAATTTATAATAAAAATGAATTTATTGTTTACAAAACAATTTCGGAACAGCCACGATCAAACGGACAGAGTGCCAAGCCTAGGAATCGGCACTGGTGAACAGAGTGTATCACGTCTCTCTCGCCAACCCCTCTGTCCACATTTTGTCCCCCGTACCCCCGATTTTTATACTCTTTAGATAGCCCCCGGCTAGGGCCAGCTGTGGAAACAAAGTCTCTCTCGTGGTGGAGATATATTCATAGCAGAAAAATATCGGTCTCCGTCTCCGGCCTTGCTGAAAAGACTTCCTTGGGAGGGACGCCTATTTTGATCAGATTCCGAGCGATCTCCTCACGAGGCCGAAACTTGCTGATGGGCTTCCACTTTATCAGTTGGGAGGATCGGGCGTGAATCGGGGTCGTTGGCCACGGCCATCTCCTGGGATCGGGGAGTTTCTGTGCACTCTTCTCTTCGTATGTTAATGAAGTTCCCCTAGCAGAATTTCAAGGGTTTCCTCCAAAGACAGCTTGTTAGAGGTAGCTTACATGAAACACATTTACTTATATACAGTATAAATCATTTGGCACGAATTAATCCAACACACATATATAACATTGTTAGCTCTTTAATGTGAAATGTATAAAAGCTACAGAGTATGCTACCTTCTCATTAGTTATACTGATTAAATTATGGTTTGGCTTTGTTTTTCTTCAACACTTCCTGAAAAGAAAGCTACACCTCCAAAAGGCACAGGGAGCAGCAGGTTAAAGCTGCGTCCATAAATGCTAATTTTTCATGTAAGATATAAAATATGAGGTAGACTATTTTCAGGAGGTGGATAATGTAAAAGGAATGACATTACATTTGCTGCGCAGTATCAAGGACCTACTTTTATCCTCTGGAATTGTTCCATTTTCTGCAATCCTTAATCTGCTTAATCTGTGATATTACAGGCTTGATGTTACATTAAAAGTATTAAAAAATCTGCAATCTAGTTAACTATTTTTTTTAAGGGGATGTAATAATAATTTGCTTAAGAGGTTCCTGGTTCATGTAATACCAAAGTAATGGAGAATTAAAAGGCACTCAGATACAAATATTTGTGCTTTATTTTGTACAGTATTATGGAAATGAATTGAACATTACATTACAGTTTTTGAAGGGCATGATTGTGGATATATTGCAAAAACAGCTCTAAATTGAATCAAAAATAATGAACTTAGTATTGTCAGAAATGTGGGAGTATGAAATCAATGGATTGCAATCCATTGCATTTTTTGTGGAATTATCTAGATTTCGCTGTCATTATCATATGCCCCAGTATGTCTTGCAGAATACTAATGAATATAAAAGTAACTCCAGAAATTTGCAGTGGGATCACAATTGATGCAATGTTATAGAAGAATTGATGCAGCGTCTCACACTTCAGTCATTCTGCACTGGTTTGTGGCAACTTTTTGTGGTTTTATTTTCTTTTACCATTTATCAGATGCTCCTAAGATGAGAATCTAAATGGCAAAAATAAATTGCTGTCATAAACATCTGACATGAAATATTTCCACCCAATGGAACTACCCAGTTTAATGTCCTATTAATAGAAGGAAATATAAGCTGAATTCCAGTGTTTTTCTTCTTTTTGGATCATTCATGCAAGATGGATGTTGTGTATTGTGACATTCCTGCAGCAGATGTTTGCATGGAAGAGGGGATGGGAGAGAGCTCTGCACATGTGGCAGGACAGGTCCCTCTGACCCAGGCAGCCCTGGGGAGTCACCTGGGTGACTCCTGCATGTTGTGCACCAGCTGTCACACAGAGGCCACCTAGAGAAAGGTGTGGAAGCAAGTTTGTAGTGCAGGGGTGAATTTATCAGGGTTTATTTTCTGCCATTGGGCAGCACAATACCAAATTTCCACAGTAATGAGTAAGAATAGTCTGCAGTGAAGGAGGGCTTCAGTGATAGAGCTGGGCAGCATTACTGCAAAAATTACTTCTGGATGTGCCTTTTCCAGGGAGAATTTGCCCTTGCACTGTTAAAAAGTCTAATTTCCATTTTGAATTTCTAGTTTTGTTGAGATTTTAGAGGACGAGGGGTATGGTGTTTAATTTCTTTTTTCTTGCCTTTTTTGGCATTGAGGAGGGCATTTGGATTTTTTTCTATCCCTCCCACACACACTTTTTTTTTTTTTTTTTTTAAATCAAGATTTGCATTTCTGTACCATGCAAGCCTGTGAGCAGGTACTGGCTCAGGCAAAACCTGCTCTGGTGCTGAGCCATGAGGATGGAGGCTCACAGTTTGCCGTTACTGACCAGTAATCCTCATGGACCCACTGGAATGAGTCCAGAGGAGACTGATGAAGATATTGCCAGGGCTGGAGCACCTCAGCCAGGCTGAGACAGTTTGGGTTGTTCAGCATGGAGAAGAGTCTGGAGAGACCTTAGAGCCCCTTCCAATACCTAAAGGGGGCTCCAAGAGAGCTGGAGAGGGACTTTGGACACAGTCATGGAGTGACAGGACAGGGGAATGGTTTTAAACTAAAAGAGAGTTGGTTTAGAATAAATATTGGGAAGAAATTAGTGATGGTGGTTAGGCGCAGTTTGCCCAGAGAAGTTGTGGATGACCCATCCCTGGAAATGTTCAAAGCTGGGTTGGATGGGGCTTGGAGCAACCTCGTGGAAGGTGTCCCTGCCCAGGGATGAGCTTTAAGGTTCTTTCCAACCCAAACCATCCTGTGAATCTGTGATGGATTTTCCTGCTGAAATAAAATTACACTTGTGACTTGGGATAATATTTACAAGGCAGTCCCTGCAGCTGTTTTATTAGAATAGTGTTTACATGGAATTAGCAAATTTGGAGGAAGTGGGAGAGTTGACACTATCAGATAAACCAAACTTTTTGGCAACAGCAGGTTATACCTAAGACTATGCACACGTTTTCTTTTACTCTAGAGAAGCAATCTCTTAACACTAGTTTGCATAATTGGACAAAAAAAAATATCAGCAGTGGATTTATTCTGAAATTAGTATTTTGTCTTTTGTGTTTAATTAATGTCTTGGAACCAAAATGACATTTGTTTCTGCCCGTGGGTGTTGCTGGGGGAGCTGATGTGCTGTGAATTCCCGAGCACATTTGCTGTGTGCTGGCTTGGTGATGCCTTGGGGACCAGCTCCTTGCTTTATTTATCCCCCACCGACTTTTGTGTTTCCAGCCTAATTTGCTGGTAATGGGAACAGTCAGATACTCATCTGTGCTGACACATCTCTGGTTTAACCAGAGCCTTGCCACTTCGATAGGAGCCAAGCCCAAAATGTCCAAAAAGGCAGCACTGCTGAACTCTCCTACTTACGTTAATAACTTTTATTGGAATTCTGACTTCTTTTTTGTCTCTGTTGACCAAAAAACCTGGGGAGGCTGAAAATTAGTATGGGTTCTTAATCACAGTGAAAGGCACCAGGATGTTTTGAGGCCAAGTTTTGGTGACATTACAGATTGGGTTTTTACATATGCAAGGTGTTAGGAAAATTAATCCACAAACACCAGAGGTTTATGTCCAAAAAGGAGACAGAGGAGTCCTTTTACTTTATTTGAATAAAGGGAGAGGCCATGGGGCATTTCCCCTGGGGTCTCTCAAATTTTCAGAGGACGCAGCCTCCTTTTTATCCTAATTTCCCGGCTGCATTTCCCTCTCTCTTTCCCCATTGGCTGAGGTACTTGAGAGGTACAGACTTCCCTGAATGCCCTAATACCTAAGATTTCCCTTTAATGTATTCCCTCTTTTAATTTTTAATTCTTATGGGATTTATGGGTTTTCCGCATTGTTTCTTTCAATATCCAATTTCATTTATTGGCAAACCTACGGTTTGTTTGTAAAGGGAAATATCTTTTCCATTCATCAATCAGCAGAGTCCTTCTCATTGTTTCTTTTATCTCTCAGTGCTAGTTTTATCTACCAGCAGACCCACCCCTTGTTTGCAAAGACAAATCTTGTCATTCCTCTCAAAGGGGAAGCTAAATCTTTAAAACATCCTATTGTTAAGGCAAAACCTAAAATAATAGGAGAGAATAAAATCTCTTCCAGAGCACTGCAGTTGCACTGACATGGCTGCACTCCCTGCTCCAAAAGGATCGGACCTAAACCCCTCCAATACTCCCACTGCTCCAGGAATCAGCTGCGTGGGTGCACAATTCCAGAAGCATTTGGCCGGCTGTGTTTGCACACAGGCATCCGAAGTGATGCTTTTGCACTGTCTGAAGAGCGCTTTCCTGGTAATTCAAGCTGGGATAATTCCTTGACAAAGAACCACTAATGATCTTACAAGCACCTCATGGAGTTGAGACGGCTTCTGAGAGTGGGTCTGGCGCCTTGGCTGGTGGCTTTGAAATGCTGAATGTTGTTGTAGGAGGCCTCCAAATCAAGGGGAAATGAATAGGAATAAAATTATATGCGAATTCTGAGGGTTTCTTTCCGTTGTTCCAATGTAGTGGCTAAAACTTAAAAATATGATGTGTATCAAAGTTGCCAGAAAGCATTTTAAGTATCTGGCCAAACTGATGCAATAGAGAACAATTGTAATTTTTTAAACTTTACAATTTGTGAGGGTTGGTTTCCTAAAAATACATGGGGTTTTTAATTATAGTTACTGAGACAGAAAAAGTCGTGTTTCTCTTAGTCTCTCATATAAATATTTTTGCAGCACTCTGTTGTTGCAGCTCCTAGAAAACCTGATTCAAGGCTGGGGGCAGTTTGTGTTTCTTGGATGTTTTGTTTTGCAGCTCCTTTTTATAGCCCGGGCTCGGGAGTGAAAGAGCAGGAGGGGTGGGAAAATGTGTAGGGACAAAAGCAAGGCGGCTGCAGGAAATGGGTGTCCATTCCCACACCTTCCTGAGGGCATCGAGCTCGGCTTCCCTGCCTGAAGCTGAACCCCAGATTCCAGCCCGGGCAGCAGCAGTGCTAGGCTTCAGGAGTTCGAGTCTGTGGCTCGTCTTGGTTTTGCTTTACTCCAAGGGGGCTAAATTCTTTTTTAGTAGTAGGAAGGATCAGAAGGGATGCCTTGTTTCCTGCTGAGGATGAACAGGGATACCACATTTGTCCTACTCCTGGAGGACACCTTAGGGAAGGAATAAGGATTTATGTATTTCATGGCTCCATCTTATTTTTTGTTCCATTTTTCATGGGGGAGATAAACTAACAAAACATTAAATAAAAGGGAAGCTCAGTTCTGAGCAGCCTGATTTACAGCCGTCTTGGGTCAGGTTTTAGGTTGGTCCACATGAGAGTGGATAACCAGACACCATCCAGCCCACATGGGAGAGCTTTAGCTGCTTTACAGCTGAAAGAATGTTTATTGAGTGCACTTACACTTGCACGAAGTGCCAGTGTCTGTGTAATCAAGTGGCGGTGTCTTTGTTTTGATCAACTTACATTCCTTTTGACTGACAAAACCTGAAGAGGGGAACAAAAAAAAAAGGCCTCCTTATGCCTTAGGCTCAGGCAAAAACATCTCCAGAAGCAGGCACTTCCATGTCCTCCTGTCCACTCACATTCCCTGTGTGATTTAGCCATGAAATCAGCTTTAGCAGATCTCAAAGGGTGCATGGGCAGCGCTGGCCTGATTAAATCTGTGGATGGTCTCATATGACTCGGGGTGCAGAGTTGTGGCTGGAAAGCCTGAGATGTCAACAGGAGCTTGGCCTTGGAGGTCATCCTGTGAAAGATCAGGTCCCTGCATAGCATGGCACTACCACTCCTTCCCCAAAGGTCGGGGTAGAAACCAGCCCGTGGCTGGAACACACGTGGAGCAATGAGAGGTCAGGTTGCAGAGAGCACTTGTCAGATCTTGTCTGTGAAAGGAGACTTGAAATGTGTTACAGATACTGGGATTATTTTGGTGTGGTGAGAAAAGCTGCTCCTCCTGCAGTAGCTGTTCATGAAAGCCTCCTCTGGACTTTTCTAGTCAGGACTGGAAAAACAAGGATGTTAAAACTGGGGGAGATTCAGCGGGAGTTGAAGAGGCATTGGCTTTGCAGTCCCAGTTTGCAGCAATTGCTCAGGGTAGGCTGACACTGTCTGGGTCTGCTTGTGTCCATGGAGAATGGTTAACTCAGCAAGGGTCTGTGGTCTGTCGTTCTGCATGGTGCTCCTCAAAGCCTCAAGGGTTAACTCATGGATTGCTTGAGATCTGACTTTTCCAGTGCTTGTAATCAAGGAATGCTGTGAGAGATACTCCAGGATTTTATTAGAACTTTCTTATGCAGTCTCCTGCAAACACATCTGCCTCAGGCAGATCCCACCTGGATTTTTATCACTGATACAAATTAGCACTCCTAATCAGACTGCAAAATGCAAGAAAATCCATTGCCAAATGGAGTTAAGCTGTCAAACTCCTCACCAAACGTTTCTTTCCACAAAGGGATCAAACTTAATTGTTTTTCTCAAATATTGTTCTCTCTTCTTTTGTAGGAATCGGAGTTTCTCTGCCTGGAGTTTGATGAGGCCAAGGTGAGCCAGATGCTGAAGAAACTGTCAGAAATAGAGGAAAGTATGACTCTGTTGACTCAGACTACTTAATCAAATAAAGAGATTGCAACTTACGAAAAAATGACCCTTGGTACCTTTTCATAATTCCTATTTCAGCACATAAAATTGGTCGTGCTGGTTAAATCCAGATTGTAACCCCAAGAATGAGCTAAGTCACACTGTGAAGCTTTCTCATCCCATCCTCCCAATCTGTTTTCCACTGTGCCAGCAACATGGTTTCCACAAAGCTTTGCATAATCAGGCCTTGGAGTGTAGGACAGCTTTTCTCTTTTTCCTCTTAGTCACTTCTGGAGTCTTCCAGATGCTGTGGATGCTGGGCTGGATGAACAGCAAAGGTAAATTGGCCAGTTGTGACAGAGGAGAAATGAGCAGAAGAAACAGGCAGATTAGGGGGAAGTCATGTTTATGCTTCCAAACCATGGACTTTATAGGACAAATCCACCTCTGTGAGCTCTGTCTGCTTAGAGATAGAGCCCAGGAAAGCAGATGAAGTGCAGGGAATTCAGCGACCAGAGGCACAAACGTATCTGTCTGTACCTGTGAGCCCCATGCTGCCAAGGATTCGGTGGTTCCCAAGGGCTGGCCAACCTGGCTGCAGGAGCCAGGAGACAATCAGGGAAGCATCTCCTGGGCAGTGGCAGGTGCTGGTTTTCCAAAAGGAGCAGTCCTGCATGTGTAGAGCACCTGATCCAGCTGTTTGCTGGCAAGCCTTCAAAGCCGCCTCTGATCTGCTTCCCCAAAGACCATCCGCCCTCATCACCTTCTGGCTCTTGGGCTGTAGTGGTGCAGCCCTGGCACGGAGCTGCACAGTGTGTTTGAGGGTCCAGTGCTTTGTCAGAGCACAGCTGCACTTGGCTGCTCTCAGTCCTGTTTCTCATGGTTTGGGTTGACCTGGGAAAGCCTCAGATAGAACCCAAGGTTTCTAAGTGTGTACTAGCTCAGCTCAGAATGTGGGTAAAAGAAAATGCCCTTGGCAGCCTGGCAGGCTGAGGCCTTATCGGTAAAACACTTGTGTGAGTTGAAGTCTGCCAGAGGCAGGTCTGGGGCACAGGATTTGCACTACCTAGATGGCTCTCGGCAGTTGCAGTGCCCATATTTGTGCTGGAACACCCAAATGCAGAGCAGCTGCTGCCCCTGCACTGACAGAGGCTCCCAGAATTGTTTCCAGTTCTGTGTGTTTCTGTTCAGGGCTGCGACCTTGCCAGCCTGGTTGCAGCAGGATGTCTCACCACACCGAACTGGCTCATCAGGAGCTGGAGGGGCCTGAGCAGGCCAGCACTTGTACAGAGCAGGATGGAAGGCTCTCCTTCAGGAAAGCTGCCTGGTGCTCCATAAAAAGGTGACAATCCTGGCTCCTGGTTTGCCCTGTCACTTGACTGGAAGGTGTGTACACACGTTTGGTTGGAGGCTACATTGCTTCTTGCCATTTTATATTCACTTCATAAGCAACCTCCTCCTGAGCTAAAATTACATTGAGGGCTTGTACCAATGTAGAGATGACAACATAAAATGTTCTCATGCCATAACTAAAGCACTCCTCATCGCTTCTCCTTGGGAATTTATTGCTTGTGGAGTTGCCAGATTGCACTTGGATGTGAAGTATTTTCAGAACAAGGGAAGGGCACCTTTTCCCATCTGCTTGGTCAGAAGGGAAAACATCCCTCAAGCCAATTTGTGTCACTGCACAGGGAATTAACATTTCCTTTGCCGTGCCTGTCCCACTGCTGCTTTTTCTATTACAACCTCCTGGTTCTGCCCTCTCATCTCATGGAGCCCCCAGCACTTCTGTTTCCCCAAATGCCTTCAGCTGATCCTTGTCCGAGAGAAACTGGGCAGTAACCACAAACTGCTCCTCCTGCTGCTCCCTGAGTCACTGGCTGCAGCACCGCTGTGAAATTAGTGCTTTGTGATTCTCTGAGCTTTCCGTTGCCTTTTTCAACTAAGTTCATTCAAGTGCTTTCTGTGTTTTAGGACATATTAAAAAAAAAATCAAGATCAGGGAAAGATCATGGTCTTAAGTAACTTGCACTGTGTCAAACATACTTACTGTTTTATTTTAACATGGTCAGAGGATAGGAAAATGTGCTATAAATGGAAATTAAAGAGAAACAAACTGGGAACAGATGTCAGGAAGCATTATTTCATGCAAAGAATAATAAATATGTGGAATGGCTAACAAGGCAAGAAGGCTGAGGCAAAAAGTCTAGGCGATATTTAAGAAATAATTGGATACTTTCTTAGTTGAGATCTGAAGAGGTATGTTTTTATGTGTGGATGCTTCTCTCTTTTCCTAATCTTCCCTCCCCTGGATACCTAACAGTCCACATTTTTTTCTTAGTGGATCTTTCTAAACTACTGTGCAAAACAAAAAAAAAACCAAAAACCAAAACAAAACAAAAAAAAAGGCAAAAAAAAAAAAGCAAAAAAAAAAAAAACTGAGTGTGTTGAGGACCACACTGCTCAGTCCTTGTAGTCACTGGGCAGCAAAATTGTTCCTACTTCACCAAGTTTGTTTGATGGCAGGGAAGGGGGTGCTGTCCTTCCCCATGCTGTAATCCCCAGCTGCTGCTGGGACACGAGAACAGGTTTGTTCCTTGACAGGGCTCTGCCTTCCTGCTAAGGTGCTTTCTGTGTGTGTACATCCATCTGCCCCTGCCTACGGTGTTCCGAGCCTGCTGGCCACTTCTGGGTGAACTTTGAGGGGACAAAGCCTTTGGTACCACTGTGCTTTGCGTCCTTGACTGAAAGGCACAAGCACCCATGGCTTTTGTGGGGATGTCACTTGCTGTCTGTGGTCCTGCTAAATATCTCTCTGGTGCTGGCAAATGAAAGCTCCTGTTCAGGAGAGATTTCACAAATCCTCCCTCAAAGCCCAGATGTAAACCAGACTCATCCTGAATATGCATTCATGGCCAGGCAATTCCTGTGGTGGCTGTGGCCACACATGGCCACTGGAATCCTGCATGAATCCAGCTGAGAGACATCCCACCACAGCCCCACTGGCCACTGGGGCCTCTTCCAGCTTTGGAGACCTGTGTGGTTCCTGCCATGGGCCCCAGCTCCTGTGTCCATGTGCTAAGCCAGGCCAGCAGTGTGGCACCAGGGCCACCACCTCCTCCTCCTCTTCCTCCTTCCTTCAGGGAAGCAGGCAGGTGTCAGCCTGCCAGGCAGGTGTCACTTCGCAGCAAAGGAGCAAGCACCCCAGCACGGCCAGAGGGGGAAAGGGAGGAAGAAGCAGCAGGAAGAAGGGCTGAAGGAGGGAGTCTCACCTGAGGGAGGCTTTCCTGCCCAGTCTTCAAAGGCAGCCAGGGAAGGAGCTGGGACACAACTCCTGCCACGCTCTGGTGTCCTTCAGCTTTGGCAGCTGTTCCCGCGGCGGTACCCGCTGCTCTCTGCTTTGCTGACAGACACAGACCCCGTACAGGGGCTGCCCTGGGGCTGGGGCAGGCGTGGTTCCCATCAGGGTCTGGATCTTGGATCCAGCCTGCCCCGTGATGGCTGCGGCAGGGCCAGGCAGGGCAGCATAGGGCCGGGCACAGGGCAGGGTCGGGCAGGGCAGGGCAAGGCGGCTGCTGCTGAGGCAGGGGCCGGCCCCGGCGGCCCCGGAACTTTGCTCCTTGCCCGACTTTCGCTGGTGGTTCCCGGGTGACAGCTGCGGAGGCCAGGGGCCACTGTCCCCGCGGTGAGCAGAGGCAGCTGCTGCAGCTCTGGCACCGCGTCCCGATGACTCAGCCCACTTGGGATGCTCGGCGCAGCCCGGCCCCGCCGCCTCTCACACAAGCAGCGCCCGCCTTCTGTTGCAGCCTTCAGCTTCCTTTACGTGTCACCTTTTGCTCTGCTGAAATGCCCTGCAATTTATTCCTGCTCCGTGTTTTCTGGGGATTCCTCCAAGCTGCCACTCGCTTTATGATCTCAGGAGATCCCTGAAATATCTGCGCGTGCTGCCGCCTTCAATCACACATTGCACAACAGGCAAGCCCAGCACTCGCTCTCTGCTTGGCAAGACCATTTCTCTTAGTGCAATTTTCTTTTTTGCTAGTCTGCATATGCCCTGAACTGCTAAGGTTTTAAAGAGTTCTTCTAGGATATATGTATTTGAAAAATAAAAGGCTTAGGTACACCATGTTTTCCCAAATCTAAGCGAAGCAAGTGCTGTATTTCAGAATGTTTTGGGCTATGGAAAGCAGCAGATGACAATATTTTATGTTGATTTGATTTACTTTACGGTTATTCACATTGCTTAATCTCACTTTATTTTACATATTTTTAATTTTTCTTTCTTACGGGCCCTTTTTCAAGTGTAAACAATAGTGTTTGTGCTCTCATTGTTTCACACAATGGGAAGGATTTCACAGGAGCCCATAATCTCCACATCTTACTATGCTTGGACTTTTTAATAAACTGATTGCTATTTTGAGAGATTTTCTTTTCTGTGTCTCAATGCTTTGCTACCTGTTGATCAAACAAATTGCTCACCATTTTTCTGAGGAGATTTCCTGATTTAGGTATTTACTGAGCGTTTGTAGGTGCACAAGTATCTGAGAAGTTTTACCCCAAGGCTCACAGTGGCCATAGACTGCTCACAGTGGCCATAGACTGCTCACAGAAATGTTTTCCTCTCTTTCTGGGGAGTTTCAACAGTTTATTCATTCATTCCAAATATTTATGAAGAGGTCCTCAGTGCTGGGGACAGAGGGAGCCTTTTGAATAAGGGGAATGCAGTGGTCCTATAGCAGCAGCCACTGATGACTTTTTAATGTGTTGTGTTTAATGCGGCTTGAGACTAGAAAAACAGGCAAGGGTTTCTTGCCTTGAAGCTGGGCTTGTTCAAATCCTCCTCAAAAATTATTCCCAAATCCCAGGGAAGTGTGGCTGGGGGTGTCATTTAATCCAGTGTGAAGGCTAGAGCTGTGCTCCTGGATCTCCCTTACCGTTCCAGAGGGTAAAGATGCCAGCACAGGGGGACAGGCAGCCATCACCACCAGTGCTTCAGTGCACCAAAACTGAGCTGTTTCCACCCATCCAGGTCACACTGGTTTAGCCAATCTCTGCCAAAGCCGTGGAAGAGGCTCCCTCTCCTCAGAAAGGACACACAACACCAATGATGCCTTTTCCCAGTAGTGTGAATCCTGTGGGTGGTTCCCCAGGGCCACAGAAGTCCCAGAGGACACAGTGTGTTGCCTACCATGGAAAGGTGGCAAGAGGGATGCAGCTGCAGCCTCACCTCTGAACTGCCAGTGGCACTTGAGAAGTGTTATTTTGGGATATCACCTGAGCTTGTTGTCCAAGCACAAAATCAGGGTGGGGCTGTGGAGCTTCTCTCCATATGTGAGGGGGCTGACCAACCCCAAGCTCAAGTCCCCAGATGCTTTGCCCTTCCTCCTACCTTTTAGTGGTAGGAAGGCAGATCTTGCAGTGCAAGAATTTGCAGGAAAACAGGTTTGAAGGCATGTCCGGGGTGGAGAGCCTACCTGAGGGGTTTGACCCTGGGACATTTTGCAGGATTATTGCAGAAAAAAAAAAAAAGGTCCCTGAAATGTGGAGCTGTCAGAGCACACCTGTCAGCAAGGAGGTACAATAGAGATTTCCCCAAAGATGTTTTCCTGTTTATTATTTTCTCTGCACACAGGTGACTTGGCACCTGCATTTTAATTCCCTTAGTGGCCAGCAGCATTGGAACTCCAGCACTCAGCCATTAGGTCTTGTAATGGAATGGTATTGGAGAATAGATAAAACCAGGTAATTGCATAAATGGCATTTTTGGATGCCAGCAAGTGCCTCAGACTCTTGAGGAGTGACATTTTACAGGAGTAGATGGGAGAAAAACAGCAATCACAGCACAAAACCCAAATCTGTTTCTGAGAGGAGCCTGGGAGGCAACAATCATTTGAGTTTTCTGTCCAGTTGGCAGCCCTGGCTGAACACAGCACTGCCAGGAAACCATATAGTACATTTTAGTAATTAGTGGCACTTTTCCTGCCTGGCAAATCAAACTGCGGAGGGCATTAGAGCCTTCATGACATCTCTGCTCTTGGCAGCAAAAGGAACAAATAAGCAAAGCCACATCAGGAGTGGATGGGTGGCTCAGGCAGAGAGAGAGAGAGAGAGGTGTCTGCTTGATCCCAGCCACCTGCGCGTGGCTCAAGGCTCTCCCTGCACTCACAGAATGCAGCAGCCACCCCACCACCCTCTGAAAAACATGTGGTGGCCTCCTGCAGGCATCTCCCTAAAATAAACTCACTCCTGCAGGACCTCAGAACAAATCTGCATTTTTCTGTGGTTGAGGAACATGGTGTGTAAAGTTAACCCTCTGCTCCAAGACCCTGCCAGTGAGGCTATGGCATGCAGAAGTACAAGGTTAAAAAAAAGCCTCTAGAACCGGTGGCTGGGAACCATAAATACCTTCCAGGCAGTCCTTAGGCACATCAGGAGATGAGTAAGCAAAGCAACTGGAATTTATAAACTTGCATAATTAATTATTCTTTGCAAGGAGAACAAACATTCCCATGTTCCAGCTCTCTTAGGGCCTTTGACAATTGGGCTCCTTTCTGTAAATAATGTTATGTAAGTTTATACATTTCAGTTCGTGCTTGTTCTAGCCTCTTCACAGCCCAAGGATGTTTTCACTCCAGTTTATTATTTCAGCTGTGGACAGATCATTTTTCCCTGGTGCATTTATAATGGGATTTAAATTAAGATGCTTGCAAGCAGTGTAACTGTAGTGAAATAGAGTCTGGAAAAAATTGGTACATACCCAGGGTGAACGAAAGAAAAAAAATTAGCTTTACCTTGCAGCACTGGGCAAAGTGTCTGCACCCTTCCCTGTGAGGCAGGACAGGATTTCTGTCTGAAGACACAATCTCTGAAGGACCAGTGCTGTACCCGGGCTGCATTGCAGGGCTGCTGGAGACATGGTATAATGGCCATGGATGCTTTTATTCCAGAGCACGGGAGCACCTTTGAGTCATCCAACAGCCCTGTAACTGCAGGGTGCTGCAATCAGAGCTGGCTGAAATGCTTGACCCCAACGGCTTAATCTCCAGCCACTGCAAATTAGACAGCTCCATTAACTCCAGAGGACTATTTACATGGGGAGGTTAAATATGTACAGGATCAAGCAAAAAACCTGCAGTGATTCCGTACATGGGACAGTGGTTTACTAATTTACAAGGCTAGATCTCATCTCTGCTGGTTTCTGAAGTTTTATTTATTTATAGTGAGCACATCTGTGTCACAGGGATTTCTCCCTCCAGCGGCATAAGGAAAGCCCTTCATCTACTCCGATCATGTTGCTGATCCCAGTCCCTAATGCAGGGGATATCTTCCCTCCATGTCATTCTTCAGTAACCTGTAGCTATGACACTGGCTATTGAAACTTGATATGTGGATTATTTAATTTCCCTTTGTCCTGTTTTTTTTATTTCTGAAGTTTATCTGCAGATCCTACAATAACAGGAGAAAAGCTGTGTGATCTCCTCCTTTGATCTATTGTCATTCTGATGGGCCGAGGGCCACATCCCGCACCCCGGGTGGGCTGGGCAGTAATGAGTGTGTGTAAGTCAGCAGTGAGGCGTGGCAAATAGCCCGTGGCCTCTGGGGTGGCTTTTACGAGCACAAATCCACCTGAAATGGTTACAGGAGAACTGCAGGTCCTGGCAGAAACCAAGTCAGTCATGAGCACCTGGGGGAAGCTATCAGCAGCCAGATGGTGCAGGACAGGGAGCTGGGACTGAGGCCCCAGGGGGCTCTGCAAGCTGGGCACCAACGTGCTGGACAGGTCCCTGCACCCAGGGCTTGTAACTGCTGTCCTGACAGAGAGGCCAGAGAGCCGGCACAAATCCCCTTCTGGACAGAGCCTCATGAATGCCTTGCAGGGTGCTCCAAAACAGCCCAGGTACATCCCACCCCAACGCTGCCACCATAAAAATGAGCCCAAGCCAGGGCCACGCTCTTCACCCTGGTTTTGGTGACCCTTCTGCTCCTGCCACCAAAAGAAGGAGCCCTCAGCCAGGAGCACCAGCCTCAGGCCCGGTGGCAAAACACTGTGCCTCTGCCACCGGTGTGCACCTCCCATGGGCTGAGAAGGATTTCACTGTGGTAGCAGCTATGCCCAAAGCTTTGCCCGAGGTTGGGAGTGTCTTGGAAAACCTCCTGCACACGCTGTTGGCACAGTTTTCTTTGCCACCCAGAATCAGCCAGCCTGGATGCCAGCACGGTCCCAGATAGAGGACTGGTTTTAACTTGAGTTACCGAAGCTGGCACTGTGACAGTCCAAGGGAGCCTCATCCAGGAGGTGCCTGAAATCAAGAAGGTTTGGAAAAATCTAAGTGACGTGAGGACTGGCAGTTTTCCCTCATCTGGGATTTTGCTGGTGCTTAAAACTGCATCTGCTAAAAAGTAAAAGCCAAGCAGAAAGGGTTTAGTTGAAGTGGGTCCAGTACACTTTCTCCTAGGTGTAAACACTTTTCTCCTTTCAAAGGAGAAAAGTGACTTTGACTTTTGAGGAGTCTTGGCTGCAGCTTCTTCAGTTTTGCAGCTGTCTTGGTTTGAAAGACAGGTATCTGCTAGGGAGGGGCAGGGCCTCCCTTGAAATGGAGAATTCAACCCCCCTCCCGCCAAGTTATTATAATTTTGAAAATTAAGGGGGCACTCAGGCAAATATATGGGGATAGGAATGACAGTTCTTTACTAGCATGTATAAAACAACAACTACTACAGCATTAACAGAACAGAACCAGGAACCTTGAGGTCTTTGCTTCACAAAGCCTGGGGCAGTCTGATCTTGGTGCTCCTGTGGGATTCTGAGAGCACCAAGCTGGAACAGTGGAAAATCCTGGGTCGTGGATGAGTCAAATCAGAAGCTCTGCGGTGGTGGCTGGAGCAGCAGAAATGTCCCCGGCAGGAAGGGGCGGGATGTCCAAGCAGGGGTTGCGGGGCCACACCGTAGCAAAAAGAGCAGCACCAAAGAAGCTGCAGCAGCGGGACAGGGCAGGCCCAGCTCCAGCAGGGCAGGAGGAGGCGAGCTCAGATTTCCTGGGCACACGAGCAGACGATGGCAGGCCTCCCAGGACCAGAATTACAGGTGACAGTGAACTCTCGTAGCAAACAGCCTCGCCGTCCTCCTTCTGATGCCCAGAGCAAGAGAGCCCCTACCCCCCCCAGCCATCGTTTTCCTGCCCCCAAAACTCGTGTTAACTTTTCCCTCCGAGGGAAACTCCCAGAGACAAAAGAAGTGTAGCGCAGTGCTCACTCCTCTCCCGACTTTTGGCCACCTCTTTTGTTCTGGGCAAGCACCCACAAGTACCAGCAGTTAATCTCCTAGCAACTTATGGGAAAAAAATTTATAAGTAAAAAAGGAACAAATCTAACCCCCAACAGCAGCTCTTCAGGTCTTGCTGCAAAATGCTGTGGGATGCCTCTGAACAGAGGTAAGGAGATGTGCAAGGAGCTCATGTTTCCAGGACACAAAAAAGATGGTTTGTCTAGAGCAGGTGCCTTTTTGTTTTTGTTGCAAAATAATTATTGTCCAGTTTCTGCTACTACAGAAATTGAATTGCAAGTGGATTTTTCTCCATTCTCTTGTTTCCTGCACTCTTGCACTCCTGTGCCTGCCTTGTGTCCGCAAGGAAAAGGAGCCCCACATGGAGGCAAAGAGTGTTAGTTACTGCAGTCTGTGTCTGAAAAAGGCAGGTACGTCCTTCCAGAGCAGGGAAACTGATTTTAATCCAAGCAGCTCAGGGAGTAATTATTCTTGGCAAAGGCGAATCAATACCAGCACAGTGCAGCTCTGCCCACAGCTTGCAAATGGCAGCACACAACACAACAGGGGCAACTTTCTTTTCACTGTCTCTGTCCTGTCCTGCTTTGCCTGCAAAAGCAAAGCTGCAATGCTCCAGAGAAAAAAAAAGTGGTGTTCTGAAGCACATGTGCCAATCTCTTCAACTTGAGTGGTTTTGCCAAAGCTGAACCTGCCAGCCGCAGCTCCCCATCTCACCAAGATACAAAAGCAAAGGGAAGTGGAGCAGAAGACCTCTGTAGCATTTGCTCTGCTGGTTGGCCTGCGTGTGTCAGGGGCAGATGGTGGGGAAATGACTATATGGGGAGACCACTGAAATGTTGCACTCATGTTGCTGGCAAGCCTTGCTGATAGGCCCTGCCTACCCTGGGAGAGGCTCTTCACTTGTCTGAATTCCAGGCTCAAATATTCAAGTTCATTCCTGGAGGAACTGAGATGCTCCAGCTTGAATTGCATGTCATCTTTGGTTTTTTAATTTTTTCTTACTGCTGCTGAAGTTCTTGCATGCCCCAGGAGAAATCTTCAGTGTCTTGTCATTATCTACATTTTAATCTCTTATCTCCTGTTCTTATCCTCTTTGGTCACAGAAGCACGCTCTGGTTAGTCCTGTGCTTTCCAGGTGTCTTCTAGCCACACCAATCTATCCACAAAAATCAGGCAGATCGGTATCCTGGATAAGCTTTGGTCCAGCACAGAAAATTAATCCCAGCTGTCCTGGCCTTACAGAAGGGTTTTGATTCAGGACAGCCAAGTGAGTGTTCCTAGGTGGGGAGGAGGTGTTTCAGTACCTGTCTGCCAGCAGCATTTCCAGCACAGGGGGGTGGGTGCACATTTTGGACCAAGGGCTGAGAGATGTGGGTGCACGTTCTGGATGCAGTGTGAGGGCTCTGGGACAAGCACTTCCATAACGTCAGCGACTGCCAGCCATGCTAGACTCAGGGAAAGGAGCCACTCCGTGTTTCTGCGGAGCTGGGTGCCAGTCCCCCGTGCTGAGCTGCAGTGGGGGACGAGCCAGCCACTTTCACAAGGGTGGCTGCAGGCAGGTACCCGGGAATCCCGGCAACAGAGAAATTCCTGTGCCTGCTGCTTTCCCGTTGCAGGGGGAGGATGTTCCGGCAGCCACCACGATGGCTCCGGGAGTGCTGGGATGTGGCTCTCCCGGGAATGCAGCACATGGCCCCTGGGGCGAGAGGCCCACAGCCCATCACCTTCTCTCAGCACCTTGGCTCTGTCCTGCCCCACTGGCTCTTGCTTTGCTGCAGGGACAGTGAGATAACCTTGCAGATTTTATAACCTGAATCTCATTCCTACTTCTCCTTTGCTCCTGGCAATGTACCAATTATTAATTAACAGGCAAATGCTGGAGAAAAGCCCGATGTACATAGCTCATTTCCACTGATGTAAAGGCAGCAGTCCTCAGGTCAGCTTTTATTACAGTGAACCCAAAAACTGTGAATAAATAGCCTGGGGGAAAAAAAAACACCAAAAACAAACAAAAGAAAATAAAACAAAAGAAACTATTTTGAACTTGATAAAAAATAAAAGTTAAATCTTTTTAAAAGATTCTCTTTTCTGGCTGTTGTGCATGCCACGCTACCTATGGAAAAACTCGGGTAATAAGAATTTGTGTCATCAAGTGATGTGACACTGATGCCCTGAACACACAGCTTCCCAGCACTCAGCTCCTGGGAAATGTTTGGTGCTCTGCAACTCCCTGACAAGGGCTGTACACTGCATCTCATCATTTGCATCATAATGCTGAGTGAAGTTGGGGCTTTTGAATATGCAAAAATGTTATTCCAGATTCAGACCAAATTAAAGCTGCTGCAGTCAAAAGGATTTGCACTCTTTCTCAGGAGGGGAAAAAAAAAAAGAGTGCAATGATTTACTGCTGTGGCTGTCACAAAACTTGGCTTTACAGACTTGAAACATGAAAACCCTGCTTCTTCTTCCACGGAAGCAAACTGCACAACAACTTTAACCACACATTTTCCAGGCCTCCCTTAGTATCACCCCAGCACAAGCAGCCATCCAGGAGAGGTTGTATATCTGTGCTGAGATGTGGTCCCTGCTGTCCTGCCCCATCCAGGACCTGTTAATTGGCAGCACCAGGTAAGAAACACACCGGGGCTTAGGGCTTTGCCTGGTATGATGCACGGATTTGGATCCAGGGAAGGCTGAGTGGCCTGCTTGAGAGAGCAGGGCTGCAAAGTGAGCCTGGGGTTTTTAGGGCACAGCTGCTCTGAGCCCAGCAGGGGCATCACAGTCAGGCAGTTGTTTGACATGTGCTGTGGGCAATGGCAGTGTTGGTTCTAGGTACTTTTCTGCTTTCAGCCAACTTTTGAGGCCCAGCTGCCAAGTGGATCAATACATTTGGATTAAAACACCTCCCCGCGTGAAGGTTTCCAAAGGCAGCCTCGTGACCAACCAAGTCGCTCTGATTACAGAGGAGCAGGCACAGCCTGGGTGTGGGACTGGGAGGAGGGAGAAATATCTTTCCCCCAAAGACAGCATACCATTTCACCATTGACCAACCCTTTTACCTTCAATGTGTTTTTCCACACTCCTTAGCACCCAGTGTCACGAGATACACTGCTCTAGTTGATCTTTGGGTTTTGATGTTGTGGGGTTTTTTTGTTTTGTTTTGTTTTCCAGTTGATCTCAAAACATATTATTATGAAATCTCCTGTGTAGTAGAGCCAAGCTCCTGGCTGCCAGACACTCTGTTCTCCTTTCAAACCCTCCTGTTCCTTAATGGACAGTGATGTTTGCTGATTTAGGGTAATTCCTCCCTTTGCTGCAATCTTCCTGCTCTGATGAAAAGGACAGCTTTACTCAAACGTGAAGTACATATATAAATATTTGAAGAGGGATGAAATATGCAACGTCTCTACCAATGCACTGTGAATGGGGACATTTCTTCCAGGCTCTTGAGCAAAGATTTTAGAGCAGCTCCAAGAGACTTGCAGCAGGTTTCCCATTGGCATCCAATATTTAATACACAGAGTATGGGGAGCTGGGGATGTGCAGTGGGTACTGATGCTGTTTTCCAAACCGGTTGTGTTTAGGGCTGTGCACACCAGCTATTGAATATTGGTGAAAATGAATGCTGTAAAATGGAAGTGAATAACCTGTATTTTCATGGGTCACAGGGACATACTTACCCTTCCCTTTGCAATGAAAACAATTTTTAAGTGATTGTGCCAGGTGACATTGAGACAATTCCTTTGGTCAGGCCTCTCCTTATACTGGATTGAGAATGCAGGTGCTAAAAATAGAAACAAATGGCATGTGTTCATTTTCATCTTGTGTAGGACGAAAAGCTGAGAGGTTCACAGTCTGTGGGAATGGTAAATCTGTCTGCTGGTTGCTATTGATCTGTCCATGACAAGAAGTGCCCTCTTTGCTGCAACAGCACACATTTCTATGTTTTATTCCAGTATGCATCCTCGGTTCCTGAGAGTTTCCTTTGGGTTTGTTTCTGCTGGGATGTCTGGCTAGGATTTGTAGGCTCATCAACTTACCAAATAAGCAAACAACAACACCAACAACAACAACAAAAGAGATTACTAATGAATGAGTCATGCATGATTTAGTATCAGCACTGGAAGGCGAATTTCCAAAATCGGAATTTCTCACAAGCCTCTTTACTAAGAGAAGCCTTGACAGCCTAAACGACCCCTTTGCTTCTCCCTCCTGGGCTCAGTAGAAAACTACCACGAAAAGCAGAGCCAGGTGCAAAGAAGAAACATTAAAAATTATGCGGCACGGCATTGCTCGGCACGGCTGAGGGGTTTTCCTCTTTCGCTTGATGCCGTGCGGAAAAAAACCAAAAACATGGGAAAACCGTCCTAAGAGAACGGCCGGCGACCGGCGGTGTGCACAGGCGGATACAGCGCCCGCTGCCAGCACACCAGCGCTGGCACAGGAGCCAGGTGTCACCCAGGGCCACCCCCAGGAGGAGGGTGCCCGCTGTGGGGCCCTTTCCACAGGGAGGGAGCAGCACCTGGCCCGGCTGGAAGGCGAACAGCGGCAACGCAGCGGTGTC
Organism: Nicator chloris; assembly: GCA_013400495.1. Taxonomy (NCBI): domain Eukaryota; kingdom Metazoa; phylum Chordata; class Aves; order Passeriformes; family Pycnonotidae; genus Nicator; species Nicator chloris. The sequence continues at coordinate 142,548 of WAAE01004308.1, forward strand.
TGCCCCCTTCCCCTCGCTCCTTCAATAATACAAACACCTTTTCTGAGGTAACTACCTTCCAGTTCTACAGCCTGGGCTCGGAGGCGGCCCCGCGGTGCCGACGGGCGGTGGGAGAACACCGTGTCCTGCCGGGGACGGGGCTGCCCCGCCCGCGCGCTCTCCTCACGGGCGCGACGCTCCGCCAACCGCGGGGACGGCCCCGGCGCGCGCGAGGACCCCCCGCGGCTGCCCCGCCCGGACCCACGGGGCGCGCGCCGCGCGCTCCGCCANGCACCTCTGGCGCGGCCGGCCCTGAGGACACAGGGGCGGGGTGTGCCGTCCCGCGGGGACAGGGGACGAGCGTTCCGCGGCCGCCTGGGCGCCGCCCCGGCATCGCTCTCAGGTGCGGAGCCCCGGCCGCGGCGGGGGCCGGCGGAGCGGGGCAGCAGCGCGGAGCCCCGGCGGCCGTGAGGGCCGTGGTGGGGCCGCAGGCCGGAGCCGGGCGGGTGGGAGCCCGCGGCGAGGGCAGCCCGCGGCCGGACAAAGCATGGTGGATGCGAAGGCGGCGGCAGCTAGAACCCCGGTGGAGCCCCGCGGCAGCCTGGCAAGGTACGGGCGGAGGGGTTCGGCTGCCGCCCCCGCCAGGGCTGCCTCCGCGGGCCGGCGGGGATCAGCGCTGCCGGAACGGCTGAGGAGGGACGGGGGCAAAAAAGCGCCCCATTTTAAAACTTAATTTTCACCTCCCGTGCTTTTCCAGGTCATGAGGTTTTCCTTCCCCGTCGCCTCTCGCTTATTTGCGTAGCGACCGCTGTGAGCTGGGGGCGGACGGCCGGAGATAGAAATCTGGGGATTTTTAGGGCTGGGTTTTTTCCTTTTCCCCGGCTGGGAGGTGACAGGCGGCGGCAGGGTGTGGTCACAGCACGCGGGCGCGGAGTCCCTGCCCCGGCAGCGCGGGCAGCCGGCACATGTTGCAGCCAGAGCGGCGGGAGCAAGGCAGGGAGAGGCACAGTCTGCTGGGCAGGGATGAAACTCAGGCCACCGCAGCCCATCGTATGTTTGTCCTCGCTTTTAAAATTTATTTTATTTTACTCATTTAACCGTGGGGAGGCAGCGTTGGTGCTGCCGAGGCCGTGAGGTTTTTCCAGAGAAAGCCCGAGGCGTGGGGCTGCGGCAGTGCCGGGAGCTGCTGCAATCCGCTCCTTGGCTGGAGGGGAGGGACAGAGGGAGCGGGGACACTCGCAGCGCTCTTGGGGTCACCTCATTAGCCCGCTGCGACCCGGCGGTTAATTATTAACATCCACGTCGGGATTCTAGATAGTGTAGCGCTGAGGCAGTGGCACTAAAGTATGGGCTTTGGTGGTCCTGAAAGGGGAGAAAATTATATTTTTGCTGGAGGTCGCCTGAATATATGTGCTCCTTCACGAGATGATGGTTTTTAGACCTTCAGACTTCCTGATACATCCTGTGCCCCGTCAGGCCAGGACTTCAGGTTACTTGTAGGGATTGTGGCTAAACTGCAGCTCGCGACTCATTACTCATCCTGCAAAAATTTGTTGTGAAAGTTACTTGAGTAACCCTTTAATCCGACTTGCCAAAATACTCAGTTCTGTTGGGGTTGTTTATTAAATATTCATGGTTAGTTTTAACTATGCAAAATAAGAGCTGGCGTTGTTCGGTTGTTTTTTTTTTTCATTGTGGGGTTTCCTCCTTCCCTTCCCTTCTCCCTCTTTTCTTTTTTTTTTTTTTTTTTTTTTTTTTAATATATATATATTTTGGACAGAAAGGCTTGGTTTGGGCACAGAAGAAGTTTGGTCTGGCCGTAGAAAGATGCGTGCCCAAAATTACATGCTAGACATGTCATCTGCGAGTTATTGAGGAAACATTATTATAGCGTTGTCCTTTGAGGAAATTTCCGGTAAATTATTGCTCACCGTCTTAAAGAGAGAGACAGCCCGGAATCCAGTTCTTTTCCCAAGCTGCTCAAAGCGGTTTCGTGTTCTTGCAGTTCCGTTTTGGCGTCAGGCTCCGGTGCTGTCTCCGAAAGCGTGTGCGGAGGGTGGGGCGGGGGCGGCAGATGACACTCGGATGAGTGGCACGCTCGGGGCTCGGTTCGCATGGAGAGCCCAGGCTGCAGGCAGAGGCTGCCCTGCCGCTCGGTGACCCAGCCGTAATGCCTGGTAAACCACCGGAGGAGTTGAATGAGCACCGAATTGTTACGAAATGCGTGGAGGAAACGAAACGGAGAATCAGCTTTTCTCATTCGGCAGATTTAATTTGTAATGGTTTGGGAGTTTTTTGTTGTTTTGGTTTGTTTGTTTTGTTGTTTTGGTTGTCTTTTTTTTCTTTCTTCCCGGTGCTGTAAACAACTCGAGAAGATAAATATCTTAAAAAAAAATATTGCCGTGGAGATGGATTAAGATACAGAATGTTTGTCTTGTACCTAAAAATGTAATACTGTCAGTTATAGTCAAAATATTTTGGCTTAAAAGAAACTCTGGTTTTGCTGCTTCTTTGAACGTGTGACTTTCTACAGGAGATGTTGTGTGGTACTGAGGTGTATGGCTGTAGGAAAGCTACTGATAGAGCATAAAAATAGAATGTATTTTAAGTAATTCTGTCACCTTGTTACCAGTAAAGTGTTTTTCCTTGGATTTATGCTCGTTTCTTTTCCTCACGATGAGGAAAATGCAGCAAGGTAGCACTGCTGAAGGGACTTGTTTTTGAAGGTCATGCTTTAGATGGCTGGGAGTGCTAGCTGGCTGTCTGATGCGCTGTTTCATAATAGGTAAAACTCACTAATCTCCCCAGAGATTGTTCCTAATGAACACATTGTCACTGGTAGTCAAAAGATTTATTATGATTGCCTGGAAGCTGCTCCTGAAATTTTTAAATACTTCTGGGTAATAAAGATGCTGCTTAGGAGATCAGTGGAGAAGTGGTGTTTGCTCAGAGAAAAAGCAGTGTTTGATGAGAAATGAGAATGGATAAAATGGTGTCATATTCTGTGCTGGCAAACCTGAGCAATTGTCTGTATGAATAAGTCACAGTGTATATAGAGGGGGGGAAAAAGCAGAATTTGAGTCTTCATCTTCTTGCCTACGCTGGCTAAGATTCCTTGGAGAACCAAGTCTTTCGGAGCAGTGCTGCTCCATGGTGACTTGTCAGTGCTGAAACCCTGAGGAATTGTCATTTTACTGCCACCTGGTGCACCTATTTTTGCAGTGGATCTAGCTCTGACAGTGATTTTTCCTGCTGGCTGTGTAAATCCACCTGAAGGAGGAAAAAATGGTAGTAACAAAAGGCTGTGTCAGTGCTGATCATGTTTGAAGCATAGGATGTGATTGTGTGTCTCCTACCACAGCCAGTATTGTTATTATCACAGCAGTCAGGAAGCAGGGCTGGCTTATCATTGATTTGTGCACTTGAACAAAACCTGCATGGTCATATTGCTCCAAATTAACCAGAGGATAGGAAAAAGAGTGAGCAGTATCAATTAAAATCCTCAGCCAAGCTCTTTGGTAACTTGTTGTTTCTCAACAGATCACTGACTTTCTGACAAATGTGTCAGATGATCTTGCAAAACCTTTACTTCAGGCGGGTTGTGAAACTTCTCAGAGTTGGTTACTTGGTGGACTTTTCCTGTGTGCTGTCAGACTTGTGCCTTGTGCTGCCAAGTGACTAAAGCGGCTCTGTCGGAAACGCACTGAAGGCTGAAATTCCAGATCTTCGTCTTTTACTGGATTTGGTTACGTTTCCTGCCGTAAAGAAATTAATTGCTTCTTTTTGAAGAATTTGCAATCTGCATAGTAGAGGCTGGGAGGTTTCTTTTAGGTAGAGCTTAAAGTGTATAATTCTCAAACTTGCCAAGAATAGGCCAAAGGCAGGGTGGCGGGAAGATACTGGCAAGAGCGAACTTACTATGGCAGCAAGTTTTCTGTAAAGAGCACAGAATATAGAAAAAACATGTCAAAATAATGAGAATTTTAACTTCTGGTTTGCATGTTAATGTTTCTTGAAGGCCATTAGGGATTGATTGCCTTCCAAAAGCTTGAAACCATCGTTGTCCCTCTCACAGGTTGTTGGTTTGGGATTTTTTTTCTTAATGTATCTCTTTATTGCATTTTCTATTACTCTATGGCAGAAATGCATCACTAATTTTGAAGCAATGTGTATCTATTTACTTTTTATATTCAAACTTTTTTTTTCCAGATATATGCAATATTAGTCCCTAATACATTTTTAACCAAGATGTTAACAGTTAATTTAGGAAGAAGGTTGGGTGGTTGGGTGCACGTGCAGTCACAAGATTAGTGTTTGATGTTTCTGGTGTGTCATAGGCTGTGTTCATATGAGTGCTTATTATGGAATCGTAGTTAGAACACCGATCCCCACAGGGATCATGGAGTCTAACTCCTGGCCCTGCATGGGACAGTGCTTCATGTGGTTTGGAGAAGAGTTTGTGCCTGTGAGTGCGGTTCACAAAAATTCCTGATGGGTTATCCCTGTTCTGCCGTGTTCTGACCTCACAGAGATATATTTAGATGTTTTTATCAGTTCATGGTTGTATCCTTTTATATAAGCAAGCACCCTTCATGTGCTTAAAAAACAGAAAAAAAAAATATTATGATGATGGTAGAATGAAATACAGGCTCTTCCTGTCGTTTTAGTACAGAGTGAAGAAGTCACCGGCCAGAAGTTGGGGAATAAATGTCAGACCTGTCCAGTCACATTTTGCTTTTACATAGGAAGCACTGACAGGTACATGGGACTCGATCCTGCTCTTTGTGTGTACCTTTCTCGCTGATTTCCTTGCGCCTTTTAGGATTTCAAAGGTGCTCGAGAATAAACCTCCCTCAGTCTCCAGATCGTGTAAAACCCAGTGAAAAGACTGGATCATTAAACTGTCTTGTGATGAACTGTGCAGAAGAATGGTTGAATCGGTGCCTCGTGAGAGGCAATTAGTATTTAAGGAAGGAAAAGAATCCCTGTGTGTGATGGGTGTGGTGCTGAGAGTTTTCAAGGGAGAATTGATGAAACAGTTTGCATCAGCAGTTGGTTAAGAAGGCTTTGTTTGGGAGAAATACAACAGTAAGAGTTTAAAAGCATTTAATTTGGAGACAGTTTTGTTCGTCTTTGTAAATAATTTCTGAATTTTAGCTGCTTCATCTTAAGCACACTGAGAAGAGTTAGTCTTGAGAGTGACTTGACCAAATCCCTTCAATTGTAAGCCAGCTATCTGGATCAAATGAGCAAGAAATCATCTTGACTTGTGGGTGGGAATGACTAATTTTCCAGTAAAAGGGTAATTCCCAGAGGCTCAGTGGTTTTTGAACTGGCAGACGACCTGCGTATTGGTATGGGGTTTACAGGAGAATTTATAGTGGTGTTGAAGGTTTGTGTGCCGCACCGAGGTGTGCGTGCTGTGGGATGCGCAGGCTCCAGCCCGAGTTTCCTGCCGTGAGCATCCTGCTGTATCCCGGGGCAGTTCGAACGCTGAAGCGGTGTCTGTGCTCCCAGCCTTGTGCTGGTGTAGCTGTTTGTGTAGCTGTTTGTGCAGCTGGGTCGTGAACTAAATTGAGGAACTAAGCAGGTTGAGAAAGAATCTTTTCTGTTTGCTTGTCTTCAGGATTATACATAATGTAACACAGTGAGCCACGCAAATATGGGAATGCATGGCCTGGGAAGGGGTGGAATTCTTTTGAGTAAGTGTAAGGAGAGCTGCTGCTGAATTCCCGACTGTATCCTGAATGTAGTGCTGGTTTATCTTACTTGAGCAATTATGTTCTTTAATCTGGTATTTGAAAGTTAGAAACTGCTAATGGGAAGCTGTCTTTGGGATGGAAATCGTTGTTGCAAATTTATTGTTGATCTGCTTTTGAATAAAAACAAAACCCATGCCGAACAGCCTCTAAGCTGATTACTCAAACCTCTCTCAAGCTTTGTGGATGCTCACTTTGGTATGCAGGTAACAGGTACAGAAGGTGCTACTCAGATTTAGAAGTTTCTAATCGGGTTAGATGCTTATCTGCTGTTATCAAAAACGGGAATTAGCTGCCTAGCTGGCTTAAAGAATCTTTACAAAATCCTCCTGGTACTTATATGCATCTTTAGCTGCCTAAAGCTGCTGGAGAAATTGTTCCCTTTTCCATAAACTTGATAGGCTGGAAGGAGATCTGTATCTTAGGTTTTACAGCTTTGAAGGAGGACAATGAACTTCTCTGCTTACAACTCCACTGATTTTTCTGATCTTGAAATGAATTATGAAGAAAGATGAAGAACTTCTCTAGTAAATGTTAATTACACCTGAAACCAAAACCAAAAGTATTTTTCATGTATTTGCATTTTAAAATGTCAGTTTTGCAATCTTCAATGCGTGTTTAGCACGTTACTGTGAGTTCAGAGGCAGATCCCAGAATTCTGACCTGAATATTCACGGTATGAATTTGGTTCTAATTGATTTCTGAGTAATCACATAACACTTGCAGGAAAATATGGCTTGAGACGGCTGGGAATTTTACCCCCCCAGTTGTGTATCCCATCACACAAAGGCAGCACCTTGGGGAAGTCAAATTGAAAACCAGTGTGTTCATTTTTAACCCAAAAGCACAGCGGTAACTGTGGGTAGGTCTTGACTTCATCAGCCCTACCAAGTTACACTATTCTTGTTTTTGAAACATAGTTTTTAGTAGTGTGTTTTCTGTGTAACGTGGACAGGAAGACGCAGCAGAGGTAAAATTTTGATGACCTGAGATATGGTGCTTGAAGGATAGTTTTGTTACTTGACTAAATAATGATTGTTCTCTATGCAGACATAAAGGTGGTTGGAATATGGTTAAGGCCGGATTAATTATTGGTTTTAAGATAAAACTGGAAGAGATACCAGGAGCAGGTAAGTTGTCTTGTTTGTGGAAATTATGGTTATCTGCATTTCGCATAAGTTTTCTAAATCATGAGTTTGATTTCAAATACAGCACAAATGTAAGAAGTAAGAGAGTGTCTGTCCTGCAGACTTTGTCTCTTTAAATGCCTGCTCAAAGCATTGGTCAGATTTGCAGTGTGTTATATCCATTCTTGCTCACCAGAACTAGCACTGATCCAAGCACGAGATGTCTGGGAGAAAGGTGGTTCCTTATCCTTATTCCTTTCTTGGCTTTCTAGTAATTATGGGCAGATAACGTGCAGCTGAAACGAGCCCCATAGCAAACAGCAGGCATGGGTGTGTCACGCAGGGTCAGTCGCTGTCCCGCTGCCCTGGGTACAGAAAGTGCCGGAGAAATTTGGACCCTAGGGTCTACCCTGTAGTGGAATAGGTGGCCCAGACTCCTGCCTCTGGTGGAGCAGTGCTGGTTGTGTCTGGCCCTGCCCGAGGGAGCTCTGGATGAAGGTGAGAACCAGCAGCAGCAGTGTGCTGGTACATGAAAACTGAGGCTGATGACAGATGGAATCTGCTGTGGCCTGTGCTGTGCGAGCCTTCCCTCTTCTCCTGCACCATTCCTGGTGTTTGTGCAGCACATCATCGAGTGATGTGAGCTGGTTGAAAGCTAATTGCTGCTTTATTGTAGGCTCTTTATCGTCCTCCAGCTCCCTGAACTGATTCACCAGAATCAAATCAGTGCAAAGGTAGATAGGACTGTGCAGCTTATGCAAGGGAAGGAATAAATTACAGGAATGAGTCAGCTATGACTGAAACTGTTTTAAACTGCCATGGGACTGTGCTCCCCAACTTCTAATTGATGTGATGAATGACAATTAATTTTGTTCCAAGAAGTATTTCTCTGCTGACACTCAGTTAAACTCCTTCACTTGATTCTTTATAATTTACTATCTGTTCAAGCTGAAGCCTGTCAAGTGAAAACTGAAGTTCTTCTTAAATCAGAAGCTGGCAGCTCCGGGTTATTCCTAACAAATTTACAGCATCATCATTCTCAAGCTTGAACTGACCTTAGAATGACATGGGAATTTTTTGTATTAAAATTGGGAAAAACAGGTCACGTCTGCTACCACAGGCCCTCAACTACTGGCATATTAAACTTTAATATTCATTTTTATAGTGAGTTGAGATCTTACCCTTGGTTGTCAGTGTGAAATCTCAATTACTGAAAAAAACCCCAAAACTAACAACCCAAACCATTCTTACTATTAAACAAAGAAACCAGACTTTTTTCATCACAAGTTTTTTTGTTGTTTTGGGTTTGGTTTTTTTTTCATGAGCGGTTAGGAACACCTTCATAGATGTCTAGTGTGGCTGCAGGCATGCCAGTGTAGAATGGTAATGTTGGCATGATGCACTAATTTATTAAGACACTGCCGTTGTTTAAATTGACTTTTGTAGGTGTGGTGTACATGTGCAGCTACAGTGCTTGTTCATCCCTGTGGAAAACCATGACCAAACTCAGGTAGTCTATACCAGTAGAAAAACTAGAGTATCCCTTAAACCCAGGATTGAGTTTACAGAATATTTTTCATAGTGGCCTTTTCTTGCATATGCCTTGATCTTCTGTAGAAACACAAGAATTCAAATATGAAACTGAATTTTCTTTCAGCCAATCCAAGGATTTAATTTTAACAGGTTAAAAGAAAATATTTAGGTCTAACTTGCAGTGAATTCAGTATGTGCACCATATTTAAATATTTTCTCAATCAAACCCAGAGCTTTTGTGAGAGACACCTGCAAATAACTTAAAATACAGACAGGGTTGGAATGATCTGATCATTTACTGTTAGCTGACTTATTTAAAAATGGCTGAAAGAATAGATTACTCTCTGGTTGAAGGTTTGGGGATTTCAGCAGTTTGGTTTGGGGTTGGAAATATTCAGTTTGAGACAGTGGTGAGCTGATGGTATCTCTTCCTTCTCTAAGTGTTCTGTCAAGCAGGAATTTCACATAGGGTGGTTTTAAAGAAGTTAAAAGTAGGCTTTTACTGTTGAATGACTTTGTAAAGATAACTTGATGCAGACTCTGTGGGTGTTGCTGCAGTATTTCTAAGCACCGATATGAAGTTAACAATACTCCTGTTTCATAGATGTTATTTTAAATAGTGCACCTTAAAAGGCAATGTTCTGGTAGCTTCTCTTTTCTGCTGAAGGAGCTAGAGGTAGGGGAACACCTGAAATTAGTCCAAATGGTGACAGGAAACAGTAAAACTTACTGTGAAGATTCTGAAATTCTGCTCCTCAATACCTAGCATTCACCAGTAAATGAACTGTTTAGTCTTCTAATAATACAGTTGAAAGCTGACATCAGTAGTGTGGGGCAGCAATCAAGTGGGTATTAGGGAGTTTTCAGTTCTTGTGGAGCTTTTACAACTTGAATGCAGTAGGGATTTCCCCACCTGTTTGTAGCAGCTTTTGACGAGTTAACTGCTGGAGTTTCACGGAAACATGGCTAAGTAATGCCTTGAGACGCTGTGAGTTATCTGATTGCTTGGAGAAGCAAGACTCTGGATAACAAAATCCTGCTGCCATGCAGCTGATAGCAGTCTGAGAGTTAAAGGTAGTGCTCACAGATCCCACAGATGGCTGCAGGGGCTGTCTGCACTGCACCAGCAGCAGCTGGCTTCAGTGATGATGTGCTGGCAGGTTTGTATAATGACGCTGCCTCGGTTCGGGGAGACCCGGTACAGGAATGTGGTCACTTGTGGCTGGTGCTGGAGAAGAACCCTGCTGGAACATGTTTCCTCTGCTCGGATGTGGTTGTGACGTGGATGAGGTCAGAGAGCAATAATGTCATATATTTTTTTATTCATAATTGGTGTTTTCCGAGGGTTCCTCTCTTGTGTGGCAATAGAATGGTGAGTCATTCCACATTCTTTGTGTGGGGAAAAATTAAGGAACCAGGATAATTCATAGAAGTATGAATAAATAGAGAGATTGAAAATATTGATATATGATAAAATATAGATATATGAAAATATAGAGAGATTTAAAAAATGGTTGGATAAAGTGAGATTAGGTTCAATTATGTAAGTAAACATTGCTCAAATGCAAGTCTGACCCTCTAAAACCTTATTACAGAAAACCAGGGGAGCCTTACTAGACAAATGCCTCACTACCATTGGTTCTCTTGGATGTGGGGGGTAATTTTGGTGGAGTTGTTGCTTTTTTTGGTGTTGCTTTTGAGGGATTTTTGAACAAAAATGTGCCAAAGATAACTAGTGGGAGACAGAACATGAAGTTACTTTGACAGAAATTTAAACTCTTTATAGTTCTTTATGCCTTGGGCTGTGTTTTAGGAAAATATATTCACATCCTTCCCTAGACTTGCTATATTTACTCAGATCTTGAAATTCCATGCCTGAGTTTCACTGGTGTCCTTTGGTATTAAAATACTGGAAGATTAGAATTTCTCCCAAAGCTAAATAATATGCTGAAAGATGTCTCAAAGCAGGTATATGCTAATAATTAAAAGTGATGTTAAAATAAACATCAGCTGATCTGAATTTCAGTGAAGTTTTTGATGCTTTGGGTAGTGTGTTGTTATCGTGGTTACTTTCCTGCAGCTGGAACGTTGTTTCAGGCTGTCTTGGTTGGAGAACACAGAAAACATTGACTGTTACCAGTGGTAACCACCGTGTGAGATGGGCTTCTGCGGAAGGGCAAGGCAGGTATCTCTCCAATATTCTCCTCTTCTTAAGGTTTTCTTAATTACTGTTGTATGAAAGGGGATTTGTGTAAAATTCTGAGGGGGGAAAAGAGATTTGACGGTGTGCAGTTAGAAAACAAACAGCATTCAAGTTCTTTAAAGCTGGAAATAGCACAGCAGCCTGGGGCTCTCAACATCATCTCGTTCCAAAACTGTGCTGTTGCTCAGTCCAGAAATCTCTTGACTCACTGAACAGATTGGAGCTATTAAGAGAACTGATGCATCTCACAGGAGGTTAAACGACTCCATGTAGTTTGTGATGTGTTAAGTAGCTAAAAGAGTTAATTTCAGAAGCAGCAGTGTCACTACTGCACGTGCTGTTGCTGGCACTGTCAGAAGTGGTGCTGCATGTACAGCTGCAGTAAGGGATATCATGCCCTAAATTCAAGTTATGTGGGAACATTTAAGTCTGCCCTGGCAACAGTTACAGTCTCTGCAAAGAGAGAAGGGTGGTTATGTCTGTCAGATACCTGAATTACAGCTTGGCTTTGCCAGATTCCTGATGGTTTAGTCCTGGATCAGTAGGGTGGTAGGTGTGATACCTGCAGGTAATGGGGATTATCGTATCTTTTGTCATCCCCAGTAAGTAAATGCACTTGTAATGCTCAGGTTTGGCAGTCAGATAATGTAGATGTGGTATTCAGTCCACTTAGAAAATACAGCCTAACTCCTGCCCTCAGAAAAGTATTTACAGTGAAAGGCCATAGCTTCTGTCAGACTTGGAGGAGGTGGAAAAGTTGGCTGTTTTACCTTGGGCCTGCACAAATTATTAGATTGGTTCAGCTGCTTATGGATCTGGAGGTGCTGAATACAGCCTGGAACAGGGTAGAGGCTGGGAGTATTTGCTTGTGGTGGTGATACCATTTACTGTGCTTTATGAGATGGAATCACTGACATCTGGCCAGACTTGTACCTTTTCTGCTGAAAAGCTCTACCAAGTCTAACAGTAAATGAGGATTTTCAGGATCCCTGTCTCATTTGCCGCAGGGGATTGCAGTCATAGTGGACTGAAGGATCTTGTTAAGTGTTTGAAATAGTGTCTTTTGTGAATGGTGTCTTGTTGTGTCAGAAGAGTCTCAGGTCAAGTATCCAGATGCCTTAGAGGTGTTGAATATTCTCAGTTTGGTAAGGTGCGGGATGAGCTGTGTGGTGCTGCATATCCTGAAAAATCAAGCTTTGGCTGAGCTTTTGACAATCCCATGTTTGTTGGCTGTTCCTAGGAGGGAGCAGTTACCCTGTTGTCTCTGGAGTCCCAGGATCATAGGTCAGATACCACATAATTTGTTGCTTAGTGAGAAGTGCTGTAGAGGACAGGGCAGATAAGCCCTCATGTTCATGCTGAGCTCTGTGGAACAGCACAAAACAGGGGATGGCTTCTCCTCCGCTATTTTTGTGTCTAGTGAAAGGGAAGTATAGAAAACCAGTGTATTTATCTGTTTTTAGTGGCAGTTGAAAGAGGAGGATAAAGATTCTTTGAAGTCTGTATGACCAACCCCAGTGCTTTCTTAACAGTTCAGCTGTTTATCTTAAATGATGGCACTGACAAGTGTGGTTTTGTCTTTGAGGTATAGAAGAAAACTATTTTAAAATTAGAACAGAAACTACATAGTTAACTGAGAGTAGAATACGAAATAAAGTAGATCTGGCCTGAGCATATACAGAGATAAATATGCAGATGGTACACGAGGAAGCACAGGCATTTTTCTGAGAGGCTGTTTTTTCTAGGAGTGGCTTTGGATTTCAGTTCCAAAAAATCACCCATACACCCCCTTTTGGATTTAATAATGGTTATGGGTCAAATAAGAGAAAAAAGATAGCTGATTATTTACTTGCTGCTTTCTTCCTAAATTTTTAGTAGTGTTTAATAGTTTAGTGTTTGACTTGTTGAGGAGTAAAACAAAGTAAGACTGATGAAACCATAAGAGACCAAGGATCAGTGTAGCTCAGGTATCTGGGGATGGCTGAAAAAAAGAAAAAAGCAGCAAATACAAGGTGTACTTCTCAGTCTGCCTCCCTGTCTGCTGTTGCTCTGTGACCTCGGGGCCTGAGGCAGTGCTCACAGCTGGGCTTTCAACAGCCGGTACAAATGCTTTATTACGTTAGGTTTTTCTTATCTTCCAGTAATCATTTATACTCCTGGCACATGTAAGTGTCTTTGACAGTGAGTTCTGTGTGTGACTTCAGTGTAGTCTCTGTAACCTTCTTATTAATTCTGAATTATTTGTGGAGCTTGTACACTGTTGTTCCCCAGGGCCAGTAAACAGTTTGGTAAGCACGGCTTCACAGGAACACACTGTTTTCATGTTGCTCCTTGTACTGTGTTCCTTGTACCTGCATTCTGACAGCTGTGGAAGAAGGAGGGATTGATCCATTTTTTCCCCCAGTAAAACTGAAGATGGATCACAGAACTTTTGATATGACAAAGATGTACGCATACTTTTCCAAGTCTTGCATATATGGGAGATCTCTCCTTTTTTATTTCTTTTCAGGGTTTTTTCCTTCCTAGTAGTAGTTGCACTTCTACTTTCATTTACTGTTTGAATTCCTTTTTTCCAGTTGGAGAGGGGAAAAAATTTCCAAGTTCATGTTCTCTTCTGTCTGAATATCAGCAATGCAACTGGCAAGTTTTGTCAGCCTTTCTTACAAGGAACAGCCAAGAAACTGGTTGTGTGCTTTAAAATTTGGCTCTGCCTGTTAGGTAGTTGGAAGGTGTGAGAGTGCAAGTATAAAAGCTTGAAACCTAATTTAAAAATAACTGACCTTATCATATAGCAATTTATTCTATACCCTTCAGCTCACCTTACTGGCAGGAAAAAAAGGTTTCTCAGCCTCCCTTTGCCAAGCTGAGGGCTCAGATTCTAATTATTATACAGTCAAGTGTTTAAAGGGGATCTAAATGAGAAGCAAAAACTGCTGGCTAATTTAGACTCACCATGAAAAGCTGTGTAACTTTCCTAAGCTGCAAATGGAAACCTCACATTTGTACCAGCTTGCTGATGGAAGCCCAAACCATATGTGCGTGTATTAGAGACATACTAGGTTTTGCTTCTTTGGGGGAGTAGGTAACCTTGGTTTTTAGGCTACTAATTTACATTTGAACGTAGTTTGCATTTTTAATGAGATCAAGAACTTGCTGTGAAGAAAGCTAAAAATCTTTTTTAAAATTTATTTCTAGATATGAGAAATGAGTGTTGGACGCAGAAGACTAAAGCTGCTGGGAATTCTGATGATGGTAAACATTTTTATTTATGTGATCGTGGAAGTCTCGAAGAGTGGCAGCCAAGACAAGAATGCAAAAGGCCGTGTTGTTATACCACGTAGCAAATTCTGGAGGAAATATACTCCTCACAAAGCTTATTGGAACAAACAGCAACAGAAGCTTGAGCTGCTGTACAACCCTATTCTGTCCTTGCTTTCCAATATGACTGTGGAAGAGAACTTAGTTTCTAACCTGAGTGCTCTCAGTTCCTGTGACCCTGACCCCTTGGTGCACTCAGAGGTTAGTGACTTTGCAAACCTGCCAGACAGATTCAAAGACTTCCTCCTCTATTTGAGGTGTAGAAATTACTCATTGCTAATGGATCAGCCAAACAAGTGTGAACAGAAACCTTTCCTGCTGCTGGCTATTAAGTCACTTATACCCCATTTTGATAGAAGACAAGCAATTAGGGAATCCTGGGGCAAGGAAATAAAATCAGAGGATGTGATAGTCAGAAGGGTCTTCTTACTTGGGCAGACCCCACCAGAGGATCATTTTCCTGACCTTTCACACATGATTAAATTTGAGAGTGACACCCACCGAGACATTCTGCTCTGGAACTACAGAGACACTTTTTTCAATCTGACTCTGAAAGAGGTGCTGTTTCTGAAGTGGGTCAGCAGCAGCTGTGCAAACGTCCAGTTTATTTTTAAGGGTGATGATGATGTTTTTGTGAATACCAATCAGATCCTGGATTACTTGAAGAGTTTATCAAAGGAAAAAGCCAAAGACTTATTTATAGGTGATGTGATCAAAGACGCTGGACCTCACAGAGAGAAAAAATTGAAGTACTACATCCCAGAAAGCGTTTATGAAGGTTCATATCCCCCGTATGCAGGAGGTGGTGGCTTCCTGTACTCTGGTGATCTGGCACTAAGACTGAATAACGCGTCTGACCAGGTTCTCCTCTACCCTATTGATGATGTTTATACTGGAATGTGCCTTCAGAAGCTTGGGCTTGCTCCAGAAAAACACAAAGGCTTCAAAACATTTGATATCGAAGAGAAATACAGAAATAACATCTGTTCCTACACAAACTTAATGTTAGTGCATAGTAGAAAACCTCAAGAAATGATTAAGATTTGGACACGCTTGCAAGATCCACACTTAAATTGTTAAAGTAATGTGCATAAGTGTCTTAAGTCCAAAAGACTTTGCAAGTTTGGATCACTGAAGCTCTGTTTAGTAGTTGAATTTTCACTGTAAACTTTTTCCTATACTTCTGAAAATGAAAGTAATACTAAAATTTGAAGGGATGGCTTGAAGACTTGGTCCTGACTTTTCCACTGGCCTGGTGGTTGTTCTGTTTCAATATTGGTCTTAATTTTAAAAAAGACTTTGAGGCTATAACTAGCTGTCAGTGACTGGTTAGCTGTACTGGAAACAGGGATTGCCTACCACAATGCATCTTTCATTAATTGTGATGGTGGATGATAATTTTCCCTTGAGTAGTGTTTGTGTGTGGAAACCACTGTAAATTGAAAATACACAAATTGGAGGAATGTAGTTTTAGACATGATATGCTGACGAGACCTTAATTTTTTTTTTTTTAATTTATTATTTTCAGTCCTTTTGCCCCCTGGAACAGTATTTTTTTCCTTCACTTACGACTCTTTGTGCAAAGTGTACCTGTGTCTGAAGGATTTACCCTTTTATTAGATGACGCTTTTTTTTTTTCCTTTTTTTTTTTTTTTTTTACGAAAAGCATAATTTTGCTTGAAATGCCTCCTAAGAGCTCAATGTGTAAGGAAAAACGTGACAGTTTTTTGGGGTTGGGCAGGTAGGGCTGCCCCTAGCCTACATACTGAAGCTGACTTGTTGCTCATGTTATTTGTGTGGAAAGCTACTCTGGTCAATCCTTGGTTTCTGTTTGGGTACTAAATGTGATCAGGTAGCTTGATTTGATGGAAATGACTGAAATTGCACATTGTTTCTTGAAAGCATGGTTTGGGTCTCCTGTAAAGCGGCGGTGAATCCAGAATTGTGCAGATCCCAAGAGCTTTGAATTCCGAACCAAGCTTTGAAGTTTGCATGAAGCCTCATGTAGAGTTACGTGTGTCCTTGAAACTCAGATCTTCTCTATTTCCACATCTTGCTTATAAGAATTACTCTAAATAGTGATCGCTTTCTTTGTATATGTAGAAGTGCCTGTCTATTTATTGTTCAGATTGAAGACCAAAACATTTTCTTAAATATATTTTGTGTAACATTTTATTTGTATAGTGTTGTCATTCGGATATTTAAATAGAGCATGATATTTTAAATCTGAGGTGTGTAACATGGTAAACAAAGCTAATTGTTATTTTTGAATTTGAAAAATAAAATGTGATTTAAATATTTCTGGTAATGTGTCATGGTTGAGTTGCAGAGCAGTTGCCTTCTACATTTCAGAAGTTCAGAAACAAAAGGTTTTATTTGACAGATTTCTCTAAGCTTATGTAGCAGACTGTAAAGAAAATGTCACAGTTGTACCTATATTTATTAGATGCTGGAATAGGTGGACAACTCTGGTGAATGCAAGGGACAAACTGTACAGACAATTATTTCTGTACATACTGTTTGTCCCAAGGCATTAAGTGCGTGGAGACAAACAGTACGTACAGAAAAAATTGCTGTAAATGTACAACACCATTTCTGGTGCAATTGAAAGGAGTCAAGGAGTGGATTGAATGGCTGGCACTTGAATTTTTGATTGAAACAACTTGGCAGCAACACCTCTTTGCTTTTTCACCTGCTTTCTTTTTCCTTCATTTACCTGGAACAAATGTGGTGCTTTATTTGTTCAGGGAGAGGTGAGGTGTTCTGGTCTTTCACATCTTTGTTCTGTAGGTGATTATGTCGACCCCACCATGGATAAAAG
Source organism: Nicator chloris (assembly GCA_013400495.1). Classification (NCBI taxonomy): domain Eukaryota; kingdom Metazoa; phylum Chordata; class Aves; order Passeriformes; family Pycnonotidae; genus Nicator; species Nicator chloris. The sequence continues at coordinate 159,288 of WAAE01004308.1, forward strand.
ACAGGCTGTGCTCTGGTGTTTGGCTGTGAGGTTTGACCCTTGTGCTTTGTCATTCCTCATGAGAAGTGACACCTTTCTGAAAGAGCTGCAGGTTTTACATGAGTTACTTAGTACTCTGTTTCTTTAAATATTCATGGGATTTTCCTCAAGATTTGGGCCAAGTGAAAGAAAATAAGTTATGCTGATGGTAAGAGATGCAAGGACAGATGAAGTGTTAAGAGTCTCAGTGTTGGGGAAGGAGGAAGGAGGAGAGAGAAAAAAGGTGAGGCAGAGATGAAAAGGAGGGTGCTGGGGGAGAATGGAGACATGGAGGCAAAAGAGGCACAGACAAGTGAGCATTGAACAAACTGCTGAGGTCTATGGGAGGATCAAACACAAACAGGAGGGTTGCAGCAAAAAGAGGGACAGGAAAAGAGCTGAAGAATTAAATCATGTGAGTAAGATAGGGTGGAGTGCACATCTGATCTTAAGTGAAACGGGTATGATTGGTGGAGTGCCAGCATTAATTATTTAATTTATGCCCTTCCCTCCAACCTTGAGATAAAAACCAGGCCTCCTGCCTGGGACACACCTGATAATACAGAAAAACAGGCTGAGTGGCACTTGGGGAGGAGAAATGCTGTGAGAAAGCATTTCCCCACCTTCTGAAAGGGCGGAGGACAAGGCTGAGCAGGCAGTGCTGGGGGAGAAATCTGACAGACCACTTTTGTTTACCCCAGGTGTGGAGGAGCACTGGTGGCTGTGCCTGGTCCACTCCCATGGAGAAAGCATTGTCTTGGCAAATAATGGGGAGTGTGTGGAGTGAAGAGTAAGGGAAATAAATAACAGACATAAAGGAACAGAAGGCATCCAAAAGCACGGTGGGAATTGGATCTGGGGACATTTGGGACACAAGATGAGAAGTCTTCTAAAAGTATGTGCAACAACCTGTATCTGCTGTATTCTACTGTATCTTTCTTAAATGGTGTTAAATACTTAAATTTCTGTTATATTTTTTTCTTAAATTAAAGGGAAAGACTCTACTAAGATGAAGGCATGAGAAAATTTGACTACAATGGAAAGAATGGAATTTGAAAACTGAAGTAAGATGTGTTTGGATGAGAGAGCTGAATGTGGATGCAACCTTTGTTCCTTTCTCTTCCCTGAATACAGCAGGGAAAATGAAGTGCTGCTGTGATTAAATAACACAGTGTCAGGGTGAGCCATTAGAATCCATTCGTTCGTTTGTATAAAGTCTCAGGCCCTTGCTTTGAAATCCAGTTGGGAAGAGGAAACACAGGATAAGGAAGGTAAATGAGTTATAATTAGTGCACAAATTTTAAGGTCTGTCTTCCAGAGGATGGAGTCTCCATCAGCTCGAGCACAAAACACTCTTCAAATTCTCTCCATTATCTTCCCCTAACTTTTTAAAGCTGTTGCCCCCTTCCTTGCTGGATGAAGGTGAGAACAGGATTGGGAGTGAGAATAAAAGTAAACTGCAGTTCTGGAAGCAATTTTCAAAATGTCAGGAGTGATGAAATACTGACCAGGTCAGTTTTTCTGTTGTGCTCGGACCAGGTACTTGATTGCTAATCACAATTTATATTTGTATTGGCTCAGTCTGCTCTAAGTAGTGTTTAAACAGCTCTGGCTGGACTGTGCTGAGGGGTAGCTGAGCAGCACCTTGTGGGCTTTGCATGCCAGCCTTTTCAAAAGATAGAGAGTTCATTTCCATTTGTCAGTGAAAACATTTGTACGCTGTCTAATAACACCTGACTAAACCAGGTGAGCTGGCCTTAAGTTGGTCTTGGGGGGTCAGTCATCACTTCAGGCTCTGTTAACATCTCTGTAGGTATGGAACAAATCTCTCTGACCTCAATTTTTTCTCAGTTTTCTGTATTTTCATGTTATTGCAGTTAGTTTTTTTTTTAATTTCCCTTCAAGCCTAAGGACTTCAGACATGAGTTATGTGCTTCAGATGAATGCACACTGAGTTTTCTGTCAGTAATAGATCAAGATAAATTTGACAATTTCAAATTTTATATGGAGAGAATTCCAGTCAGTCTCTGAATTTCTAGGCTCCTTGATTTACCTCTGCATGTTCAACCTGTCATTTCCAGTCTTTTCCTGCTAAGCTCTCCATCTAAATGAATCTATCTTTCCTACCTTGTCATATGTTTTTGTTCCCTCTGTCCCCTCATCTCTCCCATCTCTTGGTGGACACTGCTTGCCTCTCCAGTAAACCTCAAGGTTTTCTGAGAAAGTTACAAAAGATTTACAAAATCACATCTATCAGGGCTTGATTTCAAACTGTTTACAACAGGGGAGTAACTGGAGGAAAAATGCTGAGCTGCCAAACAAGCTGTAAACTTTCTGATTTTGGAGCTGGCTTTTCTACTGCCACCCCCATTGTAATTTCTTTAAACAAAACTACTCTGGACAGATTTAGAGCGAGTTTCTATAGGGGTTAGAAACAATCCCCAGACATCCCCTGTTAGATTTTTAGATCAGAGCTGCAGCTTAGTATTTGTTGTGGCTGTATTTTTGTGTCCTTTTCCCCTCTTCCTCCATCCCTCTGGATAAATTTGGGCAGAGTTCTGCAAAGATTATTCATTTATGTTTCCCCATTTGTCTTAAATGTGTTACGTTTTTTCCCCACTACTCCTATCACTGATACTCCCCTGGTTCCAGAAAAGTCTGTCTCATGACAGCCCAAATTTTGCCTTTTTTTGGGGACATTACATCCCCACTGTGCTAGCAGATCAGCCAGAATGCCTGTGTGTGATGAGCATTTGAAAGCCCTGCTGAAACGAAGTCACAAGTTTTAAGAACATAGACCTTTTATTTGTACAATAAATTTGAGTTTTGACTTCAGAAAACTTCATCCTTCAAGTCGCTTCTTCTCTGTTTTCTTACCTGCAGGATCATTCTGGGTCTTAATATTGTGTGCTCTTGCTTTCCTGGTATCCTGTAATATGAGATTGTGATAGAGCTGGAAATAGTTGTGTGATTTATGTTCAGTCTATAGAACTGCTTGGCCAAGTGGGGAGGCTTTCACCTGTCTTTAGCAGATCAGACCTGAAAGCTCACCTGTGAGCCTGCTATTAGAGCAAAATTTTGCTGAGATTTGAATTATTCTTCAGCAATATTGAAGAAAATAGAAGCATGTTTATGTCCCTAGAGACCCCTTGTGCTTTTCTTCTTTTCCAAAACCTGCATAACAGTTTGCATTTCTTATCATCCCATATTCAAACATATACCAGTTCTTTTTGAGAAACAAATGAAGGGGGGAGCAGTGGGTGGGAAGAAAACACCACTTACAGATGTTACAAAATCTTGCCAAGATAGGAAATGCTAGGCTGAGATGAACTAAAAACTGAATCCTCACTTTGGTGGATATCTTATCTAGTCACAGTGGGAAGTGGGAGAAAATTTTTAAATATATAAACCCAAAGGAATTTGTCTCATTTTCCTTTCCTTTCAGTCTTTCTATTATGTGAGGAAACAGGCTTCTGCTTTGGGTGTAGGTTTGGTTGCTGCCTGAGAGACCTAAAAGTCTTGTTACTTGTTGACCACTTTGCTTATGAAAACATAAATGCCAGAGAGGCCAGTGAATTGTTTTTCTTAGACCTGTCCTGCATGATTTTGATACAGTGCCAGGTGATCAGCAGCAATGATGCTTAGCAGAAGATAATTAGGAGTATCCCTATCAAGAAAGTTGAACCATAAGCCCTGCTTTGTGATACCTAGAAACTGGATGACTTTCAAGAGAGGTGAGCTTTGTTTGTGCCCTTCAGTTTTCAGAGAGGTTTCTTGTTGGAACTGGTCTGGGAATTTGTCCTTGTTGTTAGAGCTGTCATTTCTTCTCCATATAAATACAAGCTAGATTGTTCTGATGTATGCTCAAGGAAGAGCTGGACCCACCCAGGGTTCATCGGCCCTCCAGCCCCTCAGAGGAAGAACAAAACTCTTCTGGTAGCTCATGAGAGCTTTTAATCATTAGAAGCTGCTTCTAGACTACAGTGGTTGGTGACAAGCAGCAAAATTATCTTCCAGGATTTCTCTTTGTTTGTTTTTACCTTCACTGGCAAAGCGGTCTACAACAAATCCTGTGCTGTGTGAACATTAAGTATCCAGTGCTCCAAGAATGAGAAGATTGTCCGTCAGATGCCTCCTCCCTGCACTGCAGTTTGGAGTGAACACCGGGAATATCTTCAGTATCTTTTTGGACTGGACCATCCCCAGGGGGTGTTGCTGGTACAGCCATCAGTGATACAACTTAGACCTGATGCCCTGGTGATCTCTAAGTAACAAAGTACGACATGAAAAATTGAAGGTTAAGAGGTAGTCAGTGGTTACATATGCATTGAACAGGATTTTTTCTCCCTCCACGAAGTGTATCTTCATGTGATACATGTCAGCAGTTCTTACTCAATGCTGATTATCCATTTATTCGTCTCCAGCTTTCTAATTTTTAATTCCTGTGCTTTCTTCCTCACAGGAAAGCAAGGCGAACCATTTTAGCTATAAGTGGAATAATATTAAATGTGAGAAAATTGGGTTCACAGCTGCCAGAAAGTGAATGCCACGGTAGGGGCATTATGGAGGGGTTGTCTCTGGACCTCTAATTGAAGCATCTCAAAACTTTTCAAGAATATTCACATTTGATCTAAGTTGGGAACTGACATCCTTCAATTTACTATACTGAAATAGCATTTGCTTATGCCATAATTTGTTATATTTCCCAGCTCTCCTCTATATTGCCTGAGCCATCCTGTATGATGGAGTTGCAGCTGCCTGCTGGCAAGTGAAGTGAAATATGTGCCTGTATCTTGGGAGGAGGAACTGGCATGGACCCAATGTGCTGACTCTCAGATGATACCTGGTCCCTCATTCCACTTTCCAGGCAGTTCCAGCACTTGTGAGGGTCCTTTCATGCCTGCCTGTGCTTTTTCCATATCCTGAGTGTGTTTTAGGAGACAACATGGATCTCCTGCTCTGTGTGGGTGCTTAAGAGTGCGACATCCTTTCCCAGATTTATTTTTGCTTGTTCCCAGCTGGTCCATTTTGGATTTTCCCTGTTTGAGGATGTTTGTTGTATGTAGCTGGTGTTTAATGCTGAAGAAACCTGAATCATTCTATTAGAGTAATTGATACTGACCTAATTATACAGATGAGTTTTGCACTGGAATTTTTAATGGCACTTAATAATTACGAGTCCTTCATTCCCTGTGTCTATGATTCAGTCCTTTGCCTTGTGTGCCTTCAAAGAACAAGGGCATTGGATGGAATTATTTCCCTGTTTATTTTGTATTGGGTAACTCTGTGTGCCTCCTGCCTGGAGAAACAAGGGGAGCTGCTGCAGTTTAACCTCTCCATGGAGAAAGGTGTGGTTGAATCCAGTTGTCCCTCATCCAAACAGGACATGGATGAACTCTGATCTCTGTAGGAGATTGCCAAGGTCAGATGAGGATAGGGAGAGTTAGGCCATCTCTGCCCAGGAAACCCTTAAGCCACATTTGCTAAGTGGGAAGCCTGCTAGAGAAGATCCATCTCTGTATTCCATCCTGTTGACATCCATCCTGTGGATGGTGTCTGTCTGGAGAGGAGGCTCCTGCACAGTCCAGGAGAGTTGCTCCACACCTTCCTAACTGGTGAATGTGCAGGGCTGTGTCCCAGAGCACTTCAGCAAACAGGTGATAAAGTCATCACCTCTCCCAGTTTCACCAGGCTGGAAGAAGGTCTTAGAGGGCACTGTGATTCCAGACCTGCATCATGCCTGGGATCAAGCAGTTGTGCCCTTCCCCCGGCAATCTGGCCGGGCAGGAATGGTCCGGGCAGAAATGGTGCCAAGCCCAGTCTCATGTGGAGCAGCTGAGGTGATAAATGATGCCCTTCACCTGCCTGTATCTGGTGCACAGAAATATTTAAGAGACTTTTTTTTTTCCCCATGTCTGTATCTTGTCCATGATTTCAAGCAAAGCACAGTGATTTTGAAAAACCCGTGGATAGCTTATTTCCAGATGCATGTTTATACCTTGCATATCTCTGGGGGGCTAAACGGGTGCCAGATCACCCGTGTGGGTGTAGTTCTGTGAGAGTGAGCAGATAAACGTGGTGCTTCAGAGCTGATGTTATTGTTTCTATTCCCAGAAGGGAGATCTGTGAAAGGAAAGGGCTCAAACTGCAGAAGAAAACAACCAGAATTTCATTTAGTCACCTGGCATCTGCTTGAATAAACTAGTGCTGCTTTAACATTACATTAAACATCCCTCCCACCTACTTCTTTTTAAATTCCTCTCCAGTTTCTTTTCCTTTTATTTTGGTCTGTTCCGAATATCCTAGGGTGTGGAATTTGTCTTTTATAATGATATATAGCTTGACATGATGCCAGCCTCAGCTCCAGGGAATTTTGTTTATGTTAAGATCTGAAAATCTTTATTAACATACACTTGGAGGAAAAATAGTTTGGTATTCAAGAAGCAGGATAAAGAGCTAGAAGAGCTCAAAGTGCTCTTAGCTGTGTCATATCATACTGGGCTGACCTAGAGTAAATCCACAGTCCATCCGTATTTTCAATACACACACAGTTTGGGTTTCCTCATCCCAAAAGGACAGAGGTGAACTGCAAAAGGTGCAGAAAGAGACCACAGGGACCCAAACACAGCAGCTTCAGTCTGTGTGAAGTGTGAATCTTGGATTTGGGAAGGAATGACTGAAGAAAGGCATGAGAGGGGGCTACAGAATCAAGAGTAGCCTGGAGAAGCAAATGAGGGTCTTCAATGGGAATGAGCCAGAAGCACAAGAAAAAAACTCATGGGCATTTTCACACACAGCAGGCACTGGGTTTTCCTGATAACAAACTAAAACTCCCCTGACTCAACTTCATACCATTTCCTCAAGTCCTGTTGATAAATAACAGAGAATAGCAATTTTCGGTTCTCACGGAGTTACTGGGCAGACTCTAAAGACTAACTAGCAAAAAAGATGAACAAATGTGAAGGTATGCACTGAGGATGATAAATGGAGCTGGAAATGTATCTGTGGAGAAACAGATAATGAGGTCTATAGCTGGTTTTTGGCAAGTTATGTAACAAGAAGCAACAGTGCATGCCCAAAGAAAAAGTTCAAGGAAAAGCCACCTGTAATATTGAAGGATTCAGTGAATGCAACCACCAGAGACCCCTTTGGATGACCCCCTAGGACCATAAACGGTCTTCCAGTAGGAGACTGATGCATGCAAATTAGTTCTAGGAAAAGTGATGTTTATGTATTAGCTAAGAGGCACATTGTAATGAATATGTATAATTACGAAGGAATAAAAACCCTGTTGCAAAGTCTCACCACACACCTCAGATTGAAGGATATATCCACCTGTGTGTCCAGTGCTGATAAAGAATGCCAGCTTTCTAATGCTTCAAATTGTATTGGAAAGTTTATTTTCTGGCAGATTTCGGGATCACTGTCACTGGCCTTGAGAGTGCTGCCCACAGTGAGGATGTTGAAGACCCCAGTGGGTTTCCCCTCAGTCCTCTCCAGGCTGATCAGACCAAGTGACCTCAGCTGCTCTTCATATGGCTTCTCCTCCAGACCCTTCACCTTCCTGGTGTCCTCCAGCAGAGTCTTAAGAGACATCCCAGCTTCCCCTCACTTTGTGTCATGGACAGGTTTTCATTTGGCTCAGTGCCTGCTCAGTGAGGAAGGTTAAGCTGGGTTTCTCTGCGGTCATACAGCACAAACCCAGCTGGGGGTGAGCCACCAGCAAGAGCCTGGGGAGACCAATAAGGGCTGGGCAGAGAAACCAGTCTGGGAGAGTAATGGAAGGTTGGGACTGGAGAGATTTGTGTGACAAATAGTCTTTGTCTTTTCCCAGAGGGTTTTAAAGAGTGGCTGGAACCAAGGGAGGGTGTTAAAAGCTGTTTGAGGGACCCTAACATCTCTGTGCTGAGGTTTTTTTTGACTGTCCCTAAATGCTCCCCCTCTAACCAATGGTGCTGGCATGTCAGTAGAGCTTAGATTTGAGACTGCAAGTCTTGTTCTATATAACATTCCTATATTCTGATTTTACTCTGTTAGGGCAAAATGCGGCATAGACAATCCTATTTACAGGCATGAGGCAGCTGCTTTTCATTAGGATCATTTGCCATAAGCCCAGCTGCCAAATGCTTCTGCATTTAAAGAATGACTGTCTCAGCCCCTCTGCTCCATGGCCAGCAGCAGGTGAACGATCCTGATTTCCATCCAAATCAGGGCTGGAGATCTCAAAACCTTGTACAAATCAGCCCAGCTGAGCACAAATGCCCCAGCCAGGAGGGTTTTTGATGGTTGCTGCTGGCCAAGAGCCATCAACAAGCCTCACCAGGGCATATTAAGATCCTATTTGTTGAAAATCACTATGAATGTGTTACTAGATGAACAGGGCCCTGCAGAATTATCTATGGCACAAGATCATCCCTGGCTCAGCGTGGGTGACACTCCCTTGTGGCACTCCCAGCCCAGTTGTTTTGGACAGAGACCCAAAGAAGTGGTGACCAAGTTACCATTTTACAAATCCCCTTTCCAAGCACACCTCTTACTAGCTTTTTAAAACTTTGACGTTAACTTTCAGAGCCATGAAGGGCTGCAATGTTTGCTCAGTCTATTTTTTTTAAACCAACAATTATTCTGGCTTACTCCTGGTGGGATTTTTTCTTTCTGGCTGGTGAGTTGCTGCGGCTCCTGGCAGTTGTTCAGCCAATGCAAGCTGTTGCTCAGCTGGGTTTTTGCTCCCAAGCTCCTTCCCAGCCCAGCCAGCCAGGACAGAGGGGAAGTGTCACACACGGACATGGGCCAGCTTTTTGGCCTGACTGCTGTTTTTAACATCTGGATTCCTTCGTGTGAGGTCATTAACAGAAGTAAAAGAGAGTTCAGGCCGAAGGGGGAGGAAATTCCCCTTCAATAGCTCATTCAGTCTGTTGTTTGGGGATGTTCATGTTTGTGGCACAGTCATCGGAATACCCTGCTGGAGGAATTGGATATGTTTCTGATTCTCTCTCCAAGAGCTGATGCTGAGGGTGATGGCAGCTGCCAGCATGGGCCCAGTCATCCTCCCTGCAGGCAAGCACAGAGCAGCTGGGATTTAGACCTTTCAGGCTGAGCTCACGTCTGCCTTGAAATCAGGCAGGGCTTTGCCACTGGCTTTGTTGTACAGCCTCAGTACATGAAACAGATTGCTTCTGAGCAAAACTCATTCCCCAAGGGGTTTCCATTAAAATACCTGGCTTTTGTCTGAAGCTGGAGGCACCACAGCTCATGTCTGGGTGGGTGATTTTGAAGGACTTGCTACCAGGCACAATATTTGGGAGCCATTTGCTCCCTGCACAGAGCAGGAAGAAGAATCCATCTCTTTAATTGCCTTTGCTACTTTAGTCCCCCAGCAGCTTCGTGGCGTGGGTGTACAGAGCAGCGCTTCCTGCAGCCTTTCAGAGCTGGGATTTGTCCTCATTTTTATGATTTGTTTGTTGCATTTTCAACATTTGCCTTCACTTCTCCTCTGTGTGAGAGTCTTTAGCAAGAGCAGGAAGTGGTAGCTCTGTACCAGGAATATGGTCCGGAACCATGTGTAATTAACAGCACTAGAGGAAAAACTGGTGCCATGTTCTCTTCTGCGCTGTTTCTTAAACCACGTCCTGACAGCAGTATCATCCTGAAAGCATCAGTTTGTTTTTTTTTTCCTTTTCACACCCCAGCAATCCCTCCTGCCGTCCTCCACCACCTTCCAGTCCCAAGTTTGATGGGTGCCCAGTGAAGCCAGCAGCAGCACGCTGCTTTTCCCAGGCTGGGAGTTGCAAGGCTATGGCACTGCCAGGCTCCTGGAGCCTGTGGTGAGCCTCCTCACTGTGGTGAGGCCAAAGGAGAGGGGAAGAGGGGTTTATCAGCCCAGACAAGGTAAGTCTGAGTGCACCTGGTGTAGGTAAGCACTCAGTTGGCTCAGTGGCTCTGCCTGTCTGCATGTGGAGCAGTGAACATCCCGGGCAGAGCTCATGCCCAGCCCTTGGTCACCACCAGCAGCCTCCAGTCTCTGCTCCCAGCCTGGGGCACACACCTGGGCCAAGATTTGGGATCCCAAGCAAATCCAAGCAATGGGATCCCATACCCACCTCCCCAAAGTGTGTGTAACAGCCCCTGCTGAGGGCATGGGGCAGTGTTACCCCATGGAGTTTTTCTGACCTATCTGTGCTGCTCTATCCAGGGCCTTTGGGAAAACCCCTCCTCTAGGGCCTCTTGGCACATTTGCCATGACACCAGGCAGGCTCCCAGACCCATCAGAGCTGTGCTGGGTCAGTCCCTTTGCAGACCCAGCCACACTGGCCTGGAACAGGGACAACCTGAGGCAAAGAGCAGCTTGCACTGGACCTGTGTCAGCATCAGGACTGAATCCGTGCCTCCCCTTGGCACCCCATTCCTGAGCAGGCAGGGAGTAAATCCCATCAATGTGGGAATCCCACAGACTTTGTGGCATCTATTTTATCTAATTTTTTTCTTTTTTTCCAAGGTATTTTTTTCTTTTCCTTTTTTTTTTTTTTTAATAGGATCCCCCTCCCTCTCCCACAGCTGTGCAATTATGAACCAACACGGAGAGGAAGAGCGAAGTGCCGTGGCCGCCTCCCACCCATGGGCGCGGAGTGAGCGCGGACTCCCTGCTGACAAAGAGCGTTTCTCAGCACCTGCATCCAGGTCTCACAGTCATCCTGTGATGTGAAATTTTGGGGCGGGTGCTGGCTCGTCCCTTTCCTGTGCACCACTGTGCTGGCATCGTCTCCCCACCTTCCCTAGGCCAGGCCAGGCTGCTTTGGGGCAGAAGGGTGCAATATAACGAAATTTTTTTGCCAGACTGGCGAAGTCCTTAAGGCGTTTACGGGGCTTTTCCCACGGCGGCGGTGCCAACACAGAGCCACGAGGCTGTGTCTTTCCCTTCCCCCGAGGCGGTGGGAGCCAGGATAGCAGCGAGCCAGGTGGGAAATGCTGGATTTTGTTATCAGTTCTTGAAATGTGGTCGCCACAGAGGGAATGGTCGGACTGTTAGAACGTTGCTGGCTCTCCCTCGGTGCTGCTACTTTTCGAGGGGAAACAGCTGCATGCAGATGTGCACGAGAGAGGATGGACCCACCTGAGCAGGGTGAGCTGCCTGGGCAGGAGGGCGGTCCCTTCGGATGGGGATTGGGATGGAAAACTCCCCCAGCGCCGCCACCGTCGCCCCGGGCCACCCTGCACAAGTCCCCTGTGCTGCCGATGGCAGCTGAAAACAGCAATTAGCAGCAGAATAACAACCCCAGCTGCCTCCCGGGGGCTCAATTAGCCCTCGCTTGCAGAAAGCAGCGAGGATAACGCCACTCTCACCCTGGCTGCATCAGTCTTATTTTCATTTCTTACCAGCCGAGCACCACTGCAGGATCACGGCAAAATGAGGGGATGCTAGAGCTCCATCCAGGTGCCCGCTGGTTCAGAGGTGACTTTTCACCACAGCTGCTGGGAAACAGCCCCGTAGAATTTTTTGTGTGAGTGAAGATGTGAGTCATGATCCCGCAGCCTGTAAAATGGCTTTGGTCTCCCTGTTTCAGAGAGCCATTATTGATTATTTTTAGCTGTAAAAGGGGGCAGGGAGGAATGAGCTGGGATGCAGCTCCCTGCTGCTATTTCAGAGGATTTGTTAGTTTTGCAGCTGACTGTTGAGAGATTAATAGACAAACACCAACCACTTCGGTATTGTGTGCTCTTTATTTTTAATATAAATCAGTTTTGCAGTGCTTTGCAGGACACAAAGCTGCCTGCAGCCTGGGTTTCCTCCCACCAGCAGCAGTGACCCAGCTAGGCATGAGGGCCGGTGGCTGGGGCATCCGTGCTGCAGGGTTTTTGTTCTGAATTTTCCTCCTGCTGCAGAAGGTGGCGGCTGTTCTAGGAATGGGATGAGCCTGCCTGTGCTTGACTGAATGCCAGCCCTCCCATGTCCTCTAGAGTGAGTCCTCCCAAGTGAGCCTTGGCTTTGGAATCTGCTGGTGTTGAAGAGACGGCCATCAGCCCTCTTGCCTGCCACTGTCCCTCTGGTCTGGGGCAGAAGGGCCATGTCTGCCCCTGTCAGGACAGACCAGAGAGCCTAAATCCCTCGCTGGTGTGATGGCTGCTCTGTCCCTCTCATCATGAGCCTCCTCACCAAACCCATCTCCGTGAGTTTCATCTTCTTTTCTGGGTGCAAGCAGCTTTCCTTGGTGGCAGGAGTGGCTGCTCTGAGTCCTTATGTTGAAGAATCAAGAAAAGTCACCCCACATGGAAAAAAAACAAAAAGAAGGGGATGTTTTTCCTGCCTTGCTATTGAGCCAAAGTGGCATAGAAAGTTCTTCCCTCTGCTCTGTGGGATAATCCCATTGGGAAAAGAATTCCTGTCAACATCTGAGGATGCCCTCATGAATCTAAAGATAAACAAGATGTTGCAGCTTGGGTGTTGAACTTGGTGGGTTTTATTTGAGCAATACTGGTTTTCAGCTAGATTTCTCCCTTCCAGCTGCGGTAGGAGCTGACTGTGCGTGTTGCTGCAATCAGTTTTGCTTCTCTGGGGAGCAGGAGCATCCTTCAAGGTGAGGTGGGAGGTCAGAAGTGGATCAGGACCAGCAGCTCTTGTTTGTGGATGTACCAGTGTGCTGCTGTTGGACACAAAAAGACTGACACAATCTCTACGATATTAGAAGGTTGAATGTGTCTTTATTCAAAATGAAGTCTCTTTTATAGAGTTCTAACACAGTTGGACATGGTTGGTCTTTCGTTTAACACTCTATTGCTATGATTGGCTAATTAGAAACAACACTTTTATGTAAACAAACTACAGGTGTAGAAATTATTTACATTTTTTATCTCTGTTTTTTTCAGAGTATGTTTTGAGAAAAACTTATCTGTCTCACAAGGCTCGCTGTTACTCTTAGCAGCTCGCAAGCTAAAATCACGCCCACAGCAGTGGGTCTAACTTCTCTCACTGAGGTTAAATAATAGTGCCTGAGGATGCCCAGGTCGGGATAAAGAAGAAATAGATGACTTGAAAGCCTAGGGAAAAATCACTACTAGTCTTTTTACAAATGTTGCAGGTGTACAGTCTGTGCTATTAGTCCATAAAAATCCCACAAAATGCAGAGTTTAAACTATATATCAGTTATATTAATAGTACTACAGTCCACCGTAAACATGGGTGAAGCACTTACCATGATAAACCGGAGCGTGATGGCATCACTCAGTTTAAAACATCCCTGAGCTCAGTCCAGAGGATTAGCAGCTGAATCAAGGAAGAGCAACTGGTGATCAAGGAAAGCTAACTCCCTATTTAAGGAAAACATCAGCTCCTGAGATATCCCTTACCTTTAATTGTATCTGAGAGCGTAATTGCATCTTTGGCCTCAACAGACCTAAAATCAATTTGGCTAAGGAGTGACACAAGGAAACGGAACTTTTATCAGTGACACAAAGAAATGGGACTTAAACTGATGCTTATCTCTGGTCGCTGAATACAGGGATCTCGTTCTACATAATATACATATAAATAATAGATCAGCCCCTGCAAGCAGAGCCCTTGCCAGCTCAGAGGGATGGAGCTGTTGAGATGAGCACCCTGCATCTGGAATTTCACTGGGCACATTGCAAAGCTCTAAAGAATAACACAGCTTTTGAAACCTATTTAAAAAAAAAATTACCAGTGATGTTACCATTTTTCTTAAAAAATAGTCTCGTCTTTGATAAAAAAAATGTTTGTTTTGCAAACAGGTTTTAACTGTCACCCATTGTTTTGGAACCTAGTTATTTCTATTTAGTGAAGCAATGAGCAAAATCCTAATTTCTCATCCTACTTTAGCTCTTCCCACTTGCTTTAGGTGCATAAGAGAATTACGAATGTTAGCCCAGTGTGATTTTCATTTTCTCTTTATGCAGCAATGCAATCACTAGAGGGAGGCAGATGGTAAATTTATCTATCCTAAGCTCTCAGACACTAAGTGGTGCCCTATAAATGACAGCAGAACAGTTGTAAGTAGGAGCTCCTGCTATATCATGCTGCCTGGAGGGTAAAATAGCTTAATTTTGAAATTTTGAAATCAGTTTAATTTTGTTGACTGTCCACGCTGGCAGCCCCCAAGGCAGCTGTGTCCTCCTCAGCAGCTGTGGAGCTGCTTGGCTCCTGAAGGTCATGCTGGGTCCCTCAGCTCATCCTGGGGTGATTCAATCCCCTTCTGAGAAATCAGGGGTGTAGGAGCTGGTAGAAAGGCTGTGACATTCCGTTTGGGGGTTTTAGCCCTGTGCTGTAGAATTTGTGCAACTTGGCCCAGGCCAGTGTGGATGTGCCCACGAGATCTCCAAGAGAAGGTCTCGGGCCAGGTGACCCCAGAATAAGTAAGAATCAGCAACTGCTGAACATGGAGATTTAGTCAAAAGGCCCAAACATCCTAATGGGTTATTTATGTTTTTACAGAGATTGGCTGAAAATAAAGACTTGCTATCAAACAAACAAACAAACCACATAAAGACTCCTCACTCAGATACTTACATATCAGCACATAAAAAATAAACTTGGCCTTGTGATTTATTTCACCATCTCTACCTACCTGCTGAGCTTAAATGAAGCAAATGCTCCTCTTCTCCTCATGAAGCAGAAAATGTCTTAGGGTCCGCCCTGCTTTGCAGCAGGGTTCCATTCCAGGGTTTACATCCTGGTAGCACAAAGCTGTTCAACGTTCAGGAGGGCAAAACTCACACCAGAGTGGAGTTTATACCACATGGACACACACGAGTCTATGGGCCTGTGGGTGCTGTCTACTTCAACTTTATTAAAGCCTTTGATACCATTTCCCAGAGCATTCCCTTGAAGGAACTGGCTGCTCCTGGTATGGACAGGTGTACTCTTCGCTGGGTAAAAAACTGCGTGGCTCGGCCCAAAAGAGGAGTGGAGTCACCATGGAATATCCTGAGCCATAAGGCACTTACAAGGATCGTCAAAGTCCATCTCCTGGCCCTGCACAGAACAGCCCCAAGAATTCCACCAAGTGCCTGTGAGTGTTATCCAAACACTTCTTGAACTCCATCAGCTTGGTGCTGTGACCACATCCCTGGAGAGCCTGTTCCAGCACCCAACCACCCTCTGGGTGAAGAACCTTTTCCTGGTATCCAACCTAAACCTCCCCTGATACAGCTTCAAAGCCATTCCCTCAGGTCCTGTCACTGGTCACCAGAGAGAAGAGATCAGTGCCTGCCCCTCCTCTTCCCCTCACAGGGAAGCTATAATTGCAGCAAGGTCTCCCCTCAGTCTCCTCCAGGCTGAACAGACCAAGTGACCTCAGCCACTCCTCACACGGCTTCTCCTCAAGGCCCTTCACCATCCTCATCACCTTCCTTTGGACACTCACTAGCAGGTTTATATAATTTTTATATTGTGGCACCCAAAACTGCCCCCAGCACTC
>WAAE01004308.1:175256-190223 GCA_013400495.1 Nicator chloris
AAAACTGGGACAATGTTTGCCAGCTTCTGTGATCTCTCCAGATTCCCAAGACAATTCAGAAATCATGGAGACAGGCCTCACAATGACATCAGCCAGCTCTTAGGGTGTTCTCAGATGAATCCCATCAGGCCCCATGGACTCATGGGGGTCCAGCGGGAGCACTGGAATCGTCCTCAGGGCTCAGTTCAGCACAGTGGGACCCTCTTATCCCATCACTGGTGCTGAAGACAGAGACAAAGAAAGCATTAAACATCTTTGCTTTATAGCCCTGTTTGTGAGGTGACCATCTTCCTCCTGTAACAGGCTGATGCTATCGCTGCACTGACTTTTGTTATTAATGTATTTTAAAAAAACCCAAAACAACTGTTTTTATGGTCTCCCATAGTTTTGGGCAGCTTCAGCTCCAGCTGAGCTTTGGCCACATGAACTTTCTCCCTTCAATGGTGAACAGCACCTCTGTATTCCTTCCATGTCACCTGACCTTGCTTCCACTGGACATATACCTTCTTTTTTTTGCCCTGGTTCCAGAAGAAGATCCCTGCGCAGCCAAGCCAGCTTTTTATCTTCTCTGCTTGACTTTTGACATTTGGGAATTACCTGTTCCTATGCCTTTAGGAGGTAATGCTTAAAAAGTGACCAGCATTGATGTACACCAGCACATGTAAAAACATTTTCCCAGGGAACCTTATCCTCTACTTCCCTGAGCAACCTGAAGTCATGTCTAGGGTTGAAGTTTTGCTGGCACTTTTCCTCACTGTCAACAGAGATTTTTAAACTTGGTGGGTTTGTGATCACTGTGGCCAAGACAGCCACCAATGACCCTTTCACTCATGACACCCTCCCTGCGAGCAAGCAACAAATCAAGGAGGGCATCTTGCCCAGTCAGCTCTCTTAGTACCTGTACCATGGAATCATCATCCAGGTGTTTCAGGAATCTTCTGAACCTGTTTGTGCCAGCTGTGCAGTGTTCCCAGTCAACATCTGGCAAGTGGAAGTACCCCAGAAGGACAAAAACTCCATACCTGACGGGATTTCAGTCATGTAGATGTGGTGCTCAGGGGCATGGTATCGTGTTGGGCTTGGCAGTGTTTGGTTAACGGTTGGGCTCCATCCTCTCAGAGTGATTTTCCAAGACTTCCTCTTTCTATGGTAAGTGGGAAAGGAGTTTTCAGGTCTGTCCACACCTGGACAGCAGGAGGGGGCTTGGGGTCACTTTGAAAACGTGTAGTTATGGACAGATGGCTATCGGAGGAAAAGGTTTATCCTGCTGCAAGAGTTACAGGTTCTCACTTGCCTTTTGGTCATTGGGACTGCAATGGGGTAGATGGAAAAGCTTAAAAACTGGGAGCTGGGATGCAGTTGCTTGTTCCAATACCACTGAAAACCCAGGCAACTGGGACAGTCTGATGCACTGCTTGATTTGACCCTCAAAAAACCCATGGGGGTGTCTGTCCCTGAACACTCATCATCCTGTCAGGCTGCAATGAGCTGGAAGAAAACAAAGATTTTTTATTTTGTTTTGCTAAATAGTGATTGACATTTTAAAAGCAATATTGTCAAAGCTGCATGTCAAACAGCCTAACTCTCTAATCTGTGTGGCTCCTAATGACAAGTTAGACTATTACAACTGAAAGAATCTTAAGCATCTAATAATTTACACATCATCACCTGGGCTATTTGCTTTCCACACTTCAGTAAATGTAGATGAGGAGAGGAGCTGCTTGTGTTTCAAGGCAATTTCACCTATTTCATTCAGTCCTGTCTCAGGATGGTGCAACCCTGGGGGAAATCACAGCCTTCCGTAGAAGCTGGTTAAAATGTTGTGATGAAAACACTCACTTTTACGTTAGGACTCTTTTCCCACTCCAGTAGTTGAATATTTTTTTCTTTCATAAGAGAACAAGCCACTTGGGCTCTGCTTCTGTGTCACATTGGGGTATCAGCACTACTTTAATTGCAGGTTAGAATATTATGGGTTATAAATGGAAAAATGTCTTTTTACCCAAACACCCAGCACAGAAACAACACTTGGGCAGCAAACTGAAAGGGCAAGTCTGTCCCTAACAAGCTATAGCTGGCCACATTTCATTGATTAGCTAATTGCTATTAGCTAATTGCTGTCACTGGTGAAGCAGGGCCCTATATGAGCGAGTGGGTTGCTAGGCTAGCCCCTTTGCTACAGGGATGTGTTTTGGAGAGGGTCTGGGAAAGGTGGTGATCCTACATTTGCTCTGCCTGAGGGATTATTCTGGGGAGAGACAGGGAGTTTTGCTTTTTTAATGTTTTGTTGGGTTTTTCTGGGTTTTGGTTTGGTTTGTTTTTTTGTTGTATTTAATCTTGTGCCTCTGGTAAACCTTAGCCATGAAGCCTTTGCCCTCCCCATTTACTCTGGCCCTGCTCTTGATGCCTTGGGTGCTGGGGCCAGCTCCTGCTGGGCAGGGTCCTGGGGTGATGCTGAGGCCCTGCTGTGATGCTGCTGGTGCTGCTCCAGGGGTGAGTGAGGGGAACTGGGGACTTGGTTCCCTGTAGGAAGCTCCCCTCTTGGGTGCAGCGTCCTGCCTACTTACAAATCCTTCGCTCTTCTGCATGGCCCTGAGGGATTAAAGCCTGGCTGGGCTTTGCTTGCTGTGTTTTGGGGCTGTTTTTTTTTTATTGGGTGTGGTCCAGCAGCACAAATCAGGCAGTGCTTCTGGATGTAGGGAGGGGAGAAGATATATAATCATATGGAATAAATGATGTGACCTTGAGACTTGGCCCAGGTGGAGGTAAAACCCCAATCCACCAGGCTGGGTTTGGTTCTCCCTTCCCACTGAGCTGGTGTTGGCATTTCTCTGAGCAGTGTTGTAAACACTGGAAATTGGTATTTGGGCCTGCAATTGGACTATTTTCTTTTTTTATAGGCAAGGGCATCCTCTCAGGAATATTGGAAGGTTAAACCAGGTAAGAATTAGTTCTCAGATCAGCCTCCTGTCTGCCAGCCCCCTCCCCCCGCCGAATTTGCTGGGTAGTCCAAGACATCAATAAGTAGTGTGGAAAATCAGGAGCAACAACCTGGCAATGGAGTGGTGTGGAGAGGGATTTGGATGTGGTTTATCAGTACTGAGTGCTGGGGTAGGGGAAAATCAGTGCTGATGTGAGAGCTAACCTGTGCCAAGTCCCTGCCACAGAGCAGGTCCTGCAGGCATTGCAGCAATTAAAACAAGTGGCAAAAGTTAAGTGTGCTCCTGTAGGGTAAACCTGTTGTGAACTTGCCACTCTTCCGGCTTTGAGAAAGTGTTTTTTGGAAAACACTGCTTTTCCCTGCCTAAGGAAAGCTGCTTTCCACTTTGAGGGCTATGGGGAGATATTTATGTTGGGGCTCTAATGGCTTCTGGCTTGCCTGAGCCCTTTAAACCAAAGAGATTGAAAATGCCTTCAGGATAGCTTTGTCTCCCAGCTCTGCAGGTGTATAAACAACCAACCTAGCCCACAGGCTGTACCCAAATGTAGCAGTGCACTCTGCTTTTGTAACTTGCCCTGGTGGGGCAACTCCCTGAGCCTTTAGCCTTGATCCCTAAACAGCCGGACCCTGCAGAGGAGAAACTGCATCCCTGGGACAAGTGGCACTCACTGTGTGGCTGTCCTGGGACCTCTGTTCTCCTGCATGGCCATGGGGGTGCTTAAAGCATGAGTGTGCCCTGCTCTGGGGCTGTTGCAGTGGGGACACAGCCTGGCTCTCCGTGGAGCAGGAGATGGTGGTGGCCAGGGCTTCTCCAGCTTTCCAAGGGATTGCTCCCGTGTTTTCCTACTGATGGGTTTCCATGTTGGTTGGCAAATGGGAGCAGTAGGTATCAAAATGGGGAGAAGAGGGATCCTGAAGATAATTTCTGGAAATAACGATGGTAACTATTTCTTTGTAAGTGGAAATGGGGGGGAACTTGGTTGTTGCTTCTTGTCTTCCAGAGCCAGAATCTCCTTCGTTATTGGCCTACGTGCCTATAAGAAGCTGCCACAGAGTGCTGAAGGACAAATATGGGGAATTTTCTCCTCCAGCATTCCATGCTGATTTCCCTGTAAGCTTTTGGTGCAACTGGACAATCTGGGCAGGCTCCAGGAAGCACATCATAATTTATATCCAGGGATTTATCGCTAATGAGGTTTGCAACAAAAATGAGGACAAAATTCTGTTTGAAGGAGTCTCCTCCCTGGTGGAAAACAGTGTTGTTTATGCCTGTTGGAAAAAGGAGATGCATGTTTATGCCGCCTTTGCTCAGGCTGTCCATGTTGTGCTCCTGAAGAGGTACTTGCCACACTGGAGAGATGCAAGATTTAAAGGGAAGTACTACATCTTCCAAGACCAGCAAGGTGAATCTTCAGCCAAAGATGATGCGATTTCTGGAACTTCTGCTTCAAAACTGCCAAAGCAAGGTGGTATTTTTCAGTCTGGCTGGGTTGAAAACCTTAGAGATCCACTGGTCTCTGCAACCACACATGGCAGCACCACCGTGCCAAGCAGCAAGCTGATGCAAGGAAGAGGGATCCCTCTGGACACCATGGCCCTGGGGAGTCCTGCAGAGTTTATCCTACGTGAACATGCAAGGACACAGGCTCTGGAAACAAAAGCTCCTTGTGGGCTGAAGTCTGAGCTGCTGGGGGCTCTGGAAGCTCAAGCCATGGGAACACCTGAGGGAGTAATTGCCACTGCAGCACAGGACATCTGGGAGCAGAATCCCTCCATGAGTGAGAACAGTGCTGTGAGTTTTGGTCCTGTGCACACTGTGCTGTTGGAAACACCTTTGCTTGATACCTTCCAGGGAGCAGAACCTTTTGGGCAGCCAGCAGATGTGAGTCTGGAGAGCAGCCAGCTTGTCCTGAACCCTACCCTGAGGCCAAAAGGTCTAGGCCACCTGCAGTTTACTGTTAAACCTACAGGCACGGGTTGCCTGGACTTGGCTGCGCACTCTGAGCCTCTGTCCCCCAGCACAGGACAAAGCCAGGAGGGCACAGGTCCCACCAGGGACAGCCAGCTCAGCACAGCCAGCCTGGAGAAGGATGGAAGCCGTGCCCAGCTGAGTGTCCCAGCTGATGGCCTCACCAAGGGCCTGATGCCCAGCCTGAGGAGCCCCAACAACGTGGTCACCAGGGATCACTTGCAGCTGCTACCTGAGAGAAGCCACAGCAGTTTGGGGCATTTGTCCATGTCAAAACCTGAGCTAGGCACAACTGGCCTCCAATATACCACGCTCATGGATATTTTCCCGCTGGGAAGTTTTAGGGGAGCTGTTAGGAGAACACTGTTGCATCCCACAGCACCAGGGCTGGCTGTACCTGCTTTGGCAACAGGGCTGGAGCATCCTCTCCCACCTGTGCCTGCCCTGGGAACGGAAACCATCCCTGTGCTGGTGACCTCCTCCACAGCACCTGACCCTGCAGACTTTGGCTCTCTGGATTTAATTCCTGAAGCAGCTCTTCCTCCACAAGTGGAGTCTGTGTCCATAATGGTCTCTTTACCAGCTGCTCTGGATGGGGACCCTGTCAGTCTCAGGCAAAGGGACACCTCCCTAGCTAGCCCAGGAGGCCAGGAGATGGTCTCCCCATCACCACCTTGCCATCCATCAGTAGCCTCTGAACTGGGCACAGGTGGACCCTCCAGATGCCTTGGCCCTGGGATGCAAAAGTTGGTGCTGGGACAGGCAAGTGGCCTGGGAGGCAAAACCACAGCCTCTGTGGGCTTGATGGCCAGGAACCACTCCCCAGTCTTTGTCACTGTCCCCAGGCCTGGTGTAAGGCTTACTCAGCCTGAGGGCCATGTCAGCATTGGCTCTGGGGTGACACCAGCTTCCCTGTCTGACACCAGAGAGCAGCATGAGGTGCTTGTGCAGCATCAGGACAGTGCTGCTAGTGACAAACCAGCTTCTGTCTCCAACCTCAGGGGATTTAAAATGCAGGGAACCACAGAAGCTGTGCAAGTGGGTGCAGGACAGAGGATAACTGCCTCCTTCAGCACCACTCATGCACACCCTGATCTGCCTGCAGCTCCATGGGGAGAAATACTGCCAAGAGACCAAAAGCCTTTGGACCCCTCTGGTGTACCCAGGAACTCCCAGATGCCAGAAGGACAGCAAGGGAAACATGCTGGTAGGTGTCCTAGCACTGTGTGTCTTGGCATAAGTTATCTTTAGAAGTCAAAAGCACTTGGTGGGGCAAGGACAAGGCTGTGCCTTTTACCTGCAGTCTCCACTTGGCAATCATAACCTGCTGTCTGGGGAGAACTGTGTTAGGGTGACCCTAGCTGGACACCAGGTGCCCTCCAAAGCAGTTCCTCAGCAGGACAGAGGAGGGAAAATGTGATTAAAGGCTTGTGAGGTGAGATAAGGACAGGGAGAGATCACTGACCGTCTACCATCATGGGCAAAACAGACTTGACTTGGGAAAATATTTAATTTCTTACCAATCAAATCAGGGCAGGATAATGAGAAATCAACCAAAATCTTAAAACCAGCTTCCCCCCGTTCCTGCCTTCTTCCCAGGGTCAACTTCACTCATGGTTTCTCTACCCCCTCTGGAGGGGCAGGGGAATGGGCCCTGCAGGCAGTTCATCGCACCTTGTCTGTCTCTGCCACTTCTTCTTTCTCACGGGAGGACTCCTCACTGGCCTGGCCAGTGCTGGGTCCATTTTGGAGCTGGCTGGCACTGGCTCCGCTTCATGCAGACTCTTACAGAGGCTTAGCTCCAGTTGAAGTATGGGTATGTGGCTCCAGGGGCTGAAACTACAGAAATCTTGTAGCAGGAGAGGGTCTGAAATGCCGCCTCTCTTCGTGGCAGTTTGCAGCACTCCTAAAAGTCTGATGTATACTGTAATATGTGATATAATATGTGTATGTAATAACCTTTGATCACATGTTTCTTTTTGGTGTTCCTGATGTGGCAGAGCTGGGCCCTCCCTGGGTAATCGAGTACTTTCCCATCAGGAGCTGCCACCTCATCTTCCGTGATGGGTCTGGCACGTTTTACCTCCCGCTGCATGCTGACATTACGCTCAATGTCTGGTGCAACTGGACCATCTGGGCAGGCCCCCAGAAGCACATTGTCATCTATGTCCAAGGGTTCCAGGGGAGCGATGGCTGTGGCAACAACCAGGACAAGATCATCTTCCAGGGGGTCTCGTCAAGTGTGGAAACCCAAGTGGTGTTTGCCTGCCACAACCGAGGCACTCTGATCTTTGCTGCACAAGCCACTGAGGTCCAGGTGTTGTTTCTGTCAGGGAGTGGTTCCAGAAGTCATGAATACAGGTATTTTAAAGGACAGTATTATGTATTCAGAGACCCTAAAGCTGTGGGCTCTTCAAGTGATACCATAGCAGCTCCTCAAGAGCCTGTCCAGGAGACCTCTAGAAAAGAGAGCTGGAGGACAGTGGTGACTGAAGGTTTATTGTCCATACTGACAGCTCCTCCAGGCCCACTGGCTGCACCTGCTGGTGGCAGGATCCAGCCTGACATTGTGATCCCAGAAGAAGTGGCCCAACATTCTCCTGATCTCATGGAAGATGGTCAGTCTGGTGCTAACCTGAGTGAGCATGGTCAGGATGGAACCAGGCTGGAAAGGAACCTTAAGGACAGTGGCAGCAAGGGCAGAGAAACTGAAGATGACATGTTGGAGGAGCCAGCTCCAGCTGAGCAAGACACTGGGGGCAAAGCTGAGCCACCTGCCTTGGAGCTGACCAACGGGGACACAGAGCCAGGGACTGCTCTGGTCACCATGGTCCCACGTCACCCAGCTGGTTCTCCTCGCTCAGAGGTGCCCAGCAGCAGCATAGGTGTCTCTGACACATCACCTGCCCTGGGTCAGGCCAGTGACAGCCCCTCAGAAGTGGCAGCTGCTGCGCATCACACAGAGACACCAGTGCTGGCAGAGCCACCACTAAACACCAGCACAAAACCACCTCTTTACCCATCTCCTGGGGTGACTGCTGTTGATGTGGTGTCTCTGGGAGGAAGGCCTGAAAACCTCTTTGGTAAGGTGATTTTTTTGGTTATTACTGGCTGAACTGATGCCTGACGATGTGCAACATCCACCTGCAGTGGTGCAGCAGTCTCTTAAGAGGTTTTGTTTGTAGACATGGCTGTTACCTTCAGCTGGGCCTTGTGGTACCACCACATTGGTACTTGACTCCTGTATCGAGGGAGGGATGGACTTGAGAAGGCACGGGATTTTCAGTTTAACATGGGCATTTATGGGATTATGCTGCTCATAATAGGGGCAGGCTGGTTTCTAATCCAAGTGTTTTGAGTTATCCACGAAGGAGCCAACCTCTCAGCTGTGACTTCTCCCCCAAAGCAGACTGGGAATGCTCATCTTGGTTTTAAACAGCCCTGTCTTGCATTAATTCCACTGTAGCCTGTCACAGTGCTCCCAGGCATGATTACTGAGTTTCAGCTCCAGAAGCTGGAGAAAGGTTAAAAAAATCCTTTGTCTCTTAAGAAAGTTTAGGGGTTGATGGTAGATCACTTACACAGACAATATTCAGCTACTGATATGTTTTATTTCTGCCTGAAAGCAGAAAATGTTTTCAGTTGGTGTTTCCTCACCTCCAAACTGTTGTTGCCCCTCCTTTGCAGATTTTATTCAGATTTTTTGCATTTGCTGGCATGTAATGTCCAAGCTGCTTTGCTCCACTGGGATCCAAGGCAGCTCTGGTGGCTTCACAGGGAAACAGTTCATCTGCTTCCAGAAACGGAAATGAGGTTTATTGGGGTGATTTCTTTCTAAAGAGCACTTTCCACTGTAGAGAAGAGACTGTCTTCAGAGCCTGATATTTAATTTCATTAGGAAGAACAGAGGAAGGAGCTGGCACATGGGACTCTTTTTGCAAAGTGATACGGACCTAATATACTTTCCCTCCCCCATTACTGGCACATCAGTGATAGCAGCCTGATGTGTTCCCTTGCTTTGGCAGATCTGATGCTATCTGTGGAGAATGACACAGGACTGCAATCCCCACACCATCCTGGAGGTGAGCCATGCAGAGTTAAGCGTGTCTTAAAACACTGCCCTGAGCTCAGGGAGCTGTCTGAGGCTGTGCTGGACATCACCTGCTCATTACATTTGGAAAGCAGTGGGAGTTGTTTCTGAGTAGTAACCACTCTGAAGATCTTATTTTTTTAAGATGTCACTGCAATCCCACCATTGTGCTTTGGCCACTTTGTATCTCCCCTGGAGAAACCTGAGTTCAGGTGTTAACCCTGACATAAATGCTGGCTTGTTCGAGTCTGAGCATTACTTGTTGGCTATTTAAATAAGGTTTTTCTAGGATGAATGAGGGTGAATGAACCTCAATTCCTCCAGTGTATTCCAGTGGATGTCCTGTGACTAGCAGGATCAGAAATGAACAGAAATCCTGTTCCTCAGACCAGGGAGAGAAGGAAAACCCTCTTATAGGAGAGCAACTAAACAATATAAATGCAGGGCTTGTACGGCCCAGCAAGCCACAGAAACAGCTTGCACAAAGGAGTCAATACAGAAGGAGCCTGAGCTCTGAACAGGGAAATATTGATGAACAAATAGGTTTTAAACAGCCAGCTAGCAAATCTGTGCCAGTCTGGATTCCAAGAGAAACTGGCTTTTAGACTCCATCAATAATTATGGCAAGCCCTTTGGGAAACAGAAGAGCTAAAGGCGTGTGAATGTGATTGGATATGTATTGGATATGTTGCTTTCTGTCAGTTTTTTGCTCGGAGATCAATTCTAGTATTCATCAACAAGCATTAACCAAGGTTTGTGTTCACCTGTTACTCTACAACTTGTCCTACCTGATGCATAGGCCCTGGAAATACCCATGTAGCACTGACCTGCACAAGCTGTTCTAATGTTGATGTTTAGGGACTAGCTCATTTAGAGAGCCTGTTTGTATCACGTGCATTTGAACATGCCAGGATCTTGTGTCTTCTGGTAGATGTGCTGTTTGAAGTCACTGCTGAAATCAAACCCAAGGACTGGATTCCTCACGGTGGAAGTGAATTCCAAAAGGGTCTTCTTCAGTCTCTAAAGAATCACGTAAGTGTGGGCATGGGGAGATGGAGAGAAACAGATGGAGTGTCCCAAATACTCATGTAGAAGAGATCACACTGTGCTTTCGTGTTTGGAGCTAAACAGATGGGAACAATTGGTATGCTTCTAAAAAAAGGGCTCAGAGTGGTGGGCTATGGGATATCTTCTGCATCCCAGGTGGTTTGTGAAGAGGGAGAGGAAGATGGGGTGCTACAGTGATAAAAGAAGCTGTTTGCTGTCATACTCCTGCTTGTCGGACGTCAAATCAGCACTGGTCACTGTTCCTTTGCAGATTCAGAAGAACCTAAAGGTTTCTGCCAATAGAGTTGGTGAAATAAAGTTAAAGGATGTCAAAAGGTAGGGTTAATGCTGTTCTGCTGGCTTGGCAGGTGACTGCTATAACCTGTAATATTTCTTGGATTAGCAGTGTCTTGGCTTCTCACTCTTCTTCCCACGGAAGAGACGTGTTTGTTGCTCTTCCTCGATCTGTAACTTGTCTCGCAAGTGTGCTGGAGTTTGCACAAACGAGATGGGACTGCTAGGGTAACATTCCTCGAGCTTTATTACAGCATTAGTCTCAATACAAGGGTTGAAACAACTGAAAGATGTCAACAGCTCAAGTTTTGCCCGCAGCAGCCACAATTTTCTTTGTTACAAAGCATCTTAAAAACTTTTTAGCCAATAGCTTATTACTAAAGCTTACAGACAGTTGTTTTAGCCAATCAATTATAGCACCTGCTTCAAACAATGCTTGCTTGTATGCTTTTCTATTAACAATACCATTTTTAAGCTTAAGACTTTCTACTATCTTGTCAGGCATATATTTCTGCAGTGTTAAGATTTATTTAAGCCAAACCTAAAAACTCAGCCTATTGTTTCTATGTCCTTGCTTGCTATTCTACTGTATCTTTTCCAGTTTCAAGCTTTGCAGCTGCAGCAAATCCTAAATTCTCAGCTTCTTCTGTCTCTGAGGCCTGATCTTTTAGCTTCTAAAAATCCATTTTACCTTTAGTGTTTCCCACAATTCCCCCGCTCGGTCCAGCTAAAAAAAAAAAATTCTTGACTTTCTCGCTTCTTTACTACTTTGCATTACATAGCTCTACTATAATACGTATTTCTCTTTACTTATCTAAGGCACTTCTCTTGCTTGCTTTAAGCATTGCAGTTTTAAAACACAGTAATTAATGCTGTAAAAGATTAGTGTTTCCCACATGCAAGCAGAAAAAAAACACCTTGTTTCCTAGAGAAAAGAGTGTGAAAATTTATGTTTATTATTTGGGGCCTATACAAGTCTAAGATGGATTTAAGTTTTGGAGGAAGCTGCCACAGTGCCTGCTGGAGAAAGCCAGGAGCTGTCAGCAGAGGCTGATCTGGGACTGCAGATGCTACTACAATTCTCTTCACACAAATATCTGGTCATTTCAGCCTAGCTCCAGATGCGGAGCCATTCCTGGGCTTTCCTTTTTCCCATGGTCCAAGTACAAAGCTGCCTCTTGGCAAAGATAATCCTTGCAAGAGCCTGCAGCACTATGGTCCCATGCCAGGGGTAGAAGGTGTAAATGGACTGTCAGAGCTGGGCCTGCAGTGATGTTTCCTCCTGCCTCACCCTGGGCTCTCCCCTGCCCACAGGACGAGTGATGCCAGCCTGCTGCTCACCTTCTGGCTGCACCTGGAGCCAGAGGACAGGAACGTGTCTCTGCTCCTGCGCTTCCAGCTGGAGGAGCTGCTTGGCACCTCGGTGTTCATGGAGCAGCTGCAGCTTGTTTCACTGTTTGTTGAAGGTAGGTGCCTCACTTTTTTTTTTTTTTTTTTTTTTTTTCTGGAATAAACCCTTTTATGCCAAGTCTGACTTAGGGCATCATTTCCACATGATAGATGTGAACGAGTGCCAGGCTGGGATTGGCCTCTGTGGGGAGGAGGCAGAGTGCCTCAATGGCGTGGGAACCTACCTGTGCCGCTGTAAGAAGGACTACGAGGATCATTCTCCCACCAAGTCCGGCACGCTCTGCATCCGCACTCCCCGACCAGGTAGAGGACGGAACTGCAGCTCTGCTCCCTCTCGCGGTCTGGTGTTTTCCCGGTGTGAGGGTGGGAGAGTCATTCGTGCAGCGCTGCCGGTGACAGCGCACCCTGGAGTGAGCACACCGCGGCAAGGGGCTCTCTCCTAGCCTGGGGTCCCGCACCTGTGCTGATGGGTGTGATGTGACTGAAGTGGTGGCTGTAGGTGTCCCTGCCAGGTGTGGCAAGGATGTGTCATGTCTTTGCAAGGCAGTTCTCAGCTGGGAATATCACTTCTCCGTGAGTCTTAGCCTCCCTTCCCCCGGTCTGCTGCTTTCTCTGCATCACGGTTACAACTTGGGACATGTGAGCCCTTAAGTTATAAGCAAAGTGCAGTCAAGAGTGATTTATGAGCTACCTCTGCTGTAACTGATGTGATCAGCAAACCTGGCAGCTCCTAGGAGTGTTCTGTGTTCTCCTGTCACTCTGTGTAGATCTTGGTGAGAAGGGCAGTGATGTTCCTGGTGTTTACTCCAGCTTTTACACAAGGCTGAGGAGGTGGCATATGGTGCTTGACTATAATCAGAGGTGGCTAATTTAATCTTGCAAAGTAATGGGGCCTCACAGGCTGGAAAACAGCAATATTCTGCAATATGTGCTCAAAACACTGTGGCTGCTTTACCAAAACTACTTCAACATTCCTGCAGTGGCTTAAACCTTAATGTGAGCTCATGGCCAAACATAATTTCTCACCCATCCTACCAACTCCAAGTTAATTAACAACTTGAGCACTTAAGCCTGTACAGATCAGCTGGTTATTGTTATATTCTAATACAGGTAGTTTTAAAAATCCGTCTTTATGTGTTGGGCCATAGGGAGGTGTTGTGGGGAAGTTGGTCCCACGACCCCAATCCCAGTTCAGCTGGGTTGATCGTGGCTCATAAACGAGATGGGCATGATGGATAGCCCAGAGATATCCTTTAATCATCAGGTCATAGGCAGCATCCAAAGACCAGGGACATGTTTAGCCTGGCATTTCATAGGGTTTTACATGGGGGCGGGTGTCCAATCTTGGTTACAGGGCAGGGGCTTGACCCCTTATAAGTCTAAGGTCTTGAACCAATGGGGCTTACTCTATTAGCATCTTCCTAATGTCCCACCTCCCAGGGTCTTCGATTTATTCTCTCTGTGTAGGGTATCTGGGCTAAGCTTTGATCTGTCTCAGGTAATTTGGCTTCCACAGGGAGGATCACTCCAGGCCTGGATGGGAACAGCAGCAGATCTTTTAGTCTCTGTGGAGCTGCACGTGGGTTTGGCAATGGCTTTGCTGTCAGGGTTCTTCTGGGGTAGCATCATCCTTGTGCTGCTCTTGGTTTAAGTATGTCCCTGGGGTGGAGGTTTGGGAGACATGCTCTGGCCTGGAGGCAGGTTGTGAGGGTTTCTGAAGGGTGGCAGGGGCGATGCTGAACTTTCTGGAGGAGTTGTGGGGCACTTTGCAAGAACAGCAGGGTCACTGGGGCAGTGAGCACTGGGATGAGGCCATGGCCTTTCTCTTGCAGGGATCAGCACCTTCCTCCGCCATGCTGACATGCTGGTGGGGGCAGCCCTTGTGGCTGCCCTAGTGATGCTGGTAGCCTTTGGTGCCCTCTGTGTCATGGCCGTGTGGGGACGGGCCCCCAGCAGGAGCCCAATGCCTGAGGAGCCAGCAGTGAGGGCTGCACAGGAGCCAGCCCTAGAGCTGCACAACCTGGGGCAGTGCCTGTGCCTTGACCCCTTCCAGCTGAAGCTGCGGGCCAGGTCCCCCGAGTGGCTCTGGGGTGTCCGTGCCTACTCTGGGCAGGCAGGACGGGCCTTCCCAGAGCAGCCTCCCCCGCTCTGAAGGGGTCCTGTGCCTCAGTGACCTGTG
The DNA here is from genome assembly GCA_013400495.1 of Nicator chloris. NCBI lineage: Eukaryota > Metazoa > Chordata > Aves > Passeriformes > Pycnonotidae > Nicator > Nicator chloris. The sequence goes on from WAAE01004308.1 coordinate 189,187, forward strand.
CAATCACTCCCGCGTTTCCCAGGGTTTCTGACACAGCCACTGGCTGTGCCAACCCTTCTACTGTGTTTTACGAGCCATGGATATCCCATGACAGTGTTCCTCATTTTGTAATTTAATTTTTTTAATGCTTGCTCATCTTGGGGAATAAAATGTTTGCTCCAGCCCCTGTACGTCTGCTGATTTACCCTGCTTGAGATCTGCACAGGAAAATTAAGAACTTTTTTTTTAAAAAAAAAAGAAAATAAGTTTTCATGTTTAATATGAAATTAAAAATTATTTTGCATCCTCCTCAGTGCTGCCTGCTTTTTTCTGCCCTCAAGGCAGAGCTCTATGGGAAGCCCTGGCATGACCTGAGGATCTGTGGGGTATTTCTTCCAGCCTGGCTGAGAAACATCTCCAGAACCTGACTTAAAATTTTGGTGGGAAACCTCGTCAGGTTCTGGCAGGTGGGCCCCCACTCACTGACTGATGGGGACAGCATTTTTAGTACTTGCATGGATGCTGGCTGTAAAAAGCCCCACCACCACCCCGTCGTCCTGGCCGGATGTAAAGCACAGCTGCCTTCCAAGTTTGTCCTGCAGCTGGAGCTTGGTAACTTCTGTGTTTATCTTTTTGAGGGGGGTTTCGACCGGAGTTTCCTCTTTCGCCGGCACGAAGCGTGCATGCTACGGTTGGAAGATGCCCCACTGGAGGGAGCTGTCTGCCACCAAAAGCCCAGGAAGGGCGCTGGCTGCAGCTGCCTGGGAGATGCTCCCGGAGGTGGGGCACGGCCCGGGCTAGGGGTCCCTGGACACAACAGGTCCCGGCAGTGCTCTCCCGGCGCGTGTTTAGCAGCTGTGGGGAGGATGTGCTGTGGCGGTGTGGGCTGAAGGGAGCGGATTGCACATGGATATGCTCAGCTCAGGGTTTGCTCTGCAGGGTCAGCTTAGAAGGGGCTGGAAATGGCCCTGCTGTGTTTCACTGCAGGTGAGGATACTGGTGAAGAAGTCAAAAGAGGACCCGGGGTCTTCCCCGCCCCCCCCCGCCCCCCCCCAAAA